>PVIJ01003346.1:0-137472 GCA_004024925.1 Scalopus aquaticus | reverse complement strand
ACACACACACACACACACACACACACACACACACACACACGGACTCCTTCAAACTGCATTGACCAGAAGGTAATTGCAACCCCCACATACACATAAAACAAATACAGCATCTAGGAAGGTTTGTGCCCTTAGCAATCTACTACAGCAATTACCATGCACCTACATTTTTCCTCCCTTAAAATAAGGAGTTTTTCCCATTGGGCATAAGCCAATAACCACGTCACCAGTCTTTGATAAAAGAAAGTTTAACGAAAGGTCACCTGGTAAAGACTGGAGGCAAGGCTCAAATCATTCTCCCCAAGGATAGGGCTTTGGACAATATTTATGGAATTGAGGGACAAAGAGAGTAAAAAAATGCAAGGGGTAGAGTCTGATTGGTTGCTTTTGCTGAATCATGGCCTAACTCAAATTTGGGTCCACTTCTGCAACAAAACTAAGCACCCCTCACTTCTGAATATTGCCTGTTTAATCATGAGCCAGGCAGCTGCATTTTCCTGTGGCATTTTTCTGTCTCGGAAAGGAGAAGTCACCTCAGGTACAGCAAACACTCATCTAGGTCTGCACTCTGAAACACTGGTCAATTTATACTGAAACACTCTGGTCAATTTATGAATAATCTGGTTTAAAATGGGGGGAAGGGTTCTTTTTCCCATTATTTCACTCTTCCATGCTTGCCCTGCTGTTATTGCAAGATAAGCAGAAACAGGAAAGGACACCACAACCAGCAAATTTCTTTGCCAACTGTAGAAGCTAATGCCCAGGGAAGTTTGGTGACTTGAGCCTACGTTGTCTTGTTTGGTGTTCTTCTGCCACACTTGTGGCGATAATAAAATCATCTGCTTCAAATGATTATTTTGAAATTACATAAGAAAGTGGGCATAGAACATTTAGTATTGTATCTGGTATATAGCAAGGGCAGAGAAAACGGTAGCTAACTTATAAATATCCCAGGGAAATACATATCATATACTGTGTCTGCTCCTTTCCAGTGCCTTCTGAGCTAGATATGTCTCTGTGGGACACATTTCTCAAATATTCATTCATCTAATCAGTCTTAAAGTGCATACTTTCCAAAACTACCTGCCTGTTGTACTTTTATTTACAGGACTATGCGTCAATAATCTCCATAAATGAACAAGCTGATTATTTCCTAGCATGGAAATCCATATTAATATTATCAATACAACATGAACTTTAAAAAAAAATCTATTTTCTATCATACCTCAGCTTGAAATTCTGACATTTGAGGGTTTTCATTTGTTTAAGAGAATTGTTCATATTGCCTTTTTAAAGTCAAATTGCTCAGAAAGCTGACTTTGAAGTAGAGGTTAACAATTGGAAAGTTCAATGGGTAGTTGTAAAGGCAGGGTGGCACTGGGAGCACAGGTTCTTAATAGAGCTGCACAGATGGGTCAAAAGGAGGAGTTCTGGAACCCTTGGTGGCTTTTAATGCTTTTTAATGGTCTCTTGTGGGAAGGCAACCATGTACAGGGCAGGCAATGGGGCCTGGGGGCCGGGAGGCTGGCAGGCCTCCCAGCCCTCAGCAGATCTTCACTCTCTTGGGCTCTCTGGCAGTGTCTTGTGGCCTCTCTGCTGCACCCCAAACGGTCCTCTGCTCCAGTCTCTGTTTGCCACCGCCGCTGCTACTGCTGCTGCTTATAAGCCCAGTGTCTGGCCCAGGTGTGCCCACTCACACAGGCCCACACCCTATTCGAGGTGTCTGCCATCAGGCATGCACATAGGCCTGCAGAGGTCCATCATTGAGGGAAGGGCAGAAAAACCTGATAATTCTCATTTACCCTACAGTAGTGCCTCACAGTGTCTTCGAACACCTGTGAGAAACAAGGGAAACAGATTGGGCAGAACTAGGAAGTTTTGGCAGCCAGAAATCCAGTGAAGCTGAGATACCCATTCAGAATCGACCTCCATGGTTTTCTAATATACCCTTACCAACCAGTCATTGTGTGCAAGCTGTGTTTGACTAAAGGCTATGGAGGGCAACTCACCTGAGGCCTATTAGCCACCTGAGAGTGGTCAATGAGGTACAGGGCCTAAGTGGGTATTTATGAATATTTCACAGTATCCTCCACAAAACAGCATTTTCTACAATTTTCTTTTTACATCTTTCCCATGTGTTCATCTGTTCTTAACTTTCTGGTAAGGGAGACACAGACAGAATGATGCCTACTGACTGGTTTTCTTTTGACTTTGTCACTGTGATTTTATTATATATTTTTTGGTCTAATTACCTTCAAACATACTAGGATAAGGATTAGGAGTCGTGAAGTGATGAACTAATGGTCACAATTTGGGTCAAGGTCAGGTATCCTGATGGAAAAAAAATGGTTAACTGACATGGGAGTTAGGTCTCCCTTTATGGCCTTATGCCATTTTTTTCCTGTGTTATTAAAGTTTTTAACATTTGGTTAATGTTTTAAACTTTTCTACAGGGACAAATCTAGTTCATATCTTTCTCAACTGCTTTCGTACTTGACACCTATAAACCCTTTCTCACCCCGTAAACAGAATGTTATTTTTATAAGTGAAACCATTCGATATTTTTCTTTTTCTTTCTGGCTTATTTCACTGAGTATGGTTTCACTTATAACAGGACTATAGGGAAACCAAATAGGAGAGAGACACTCAGCGGGGGTGGGGGGGGGAGGATAAGGGCACAAAATGGAATAGAAAAGAACACAAGGGACCATGGAGATGGATCATGGGTGAGTTGGTGGTGGGCTACCCAAGGGGAATACAAAATGTAAAAGACATAAGTAACAATAACAATAAAAATAAAAGTAAAAGAGAAAAACTGGGGAAAAAAAGAATGTTATTTTTAAAGCACAATTCACTCCCTGCTGTATATTTGCTGAAGAAGTCCTCAGTGTCTACCCATTGATTTGAAAGACAAAGACCAATCAGTTTAACCCACCAGATTCTAGTCTCAATTCAGTGTAATTGAAATATAATTGATGTTATACACTGTATAAATTAAAGATGTGTCACAAAATGACTTGTCATACAGAAATTGCAAAATGATTGCCACAGTTAGTTTAATTAATATCCCTTAATATAGTTAACAAAAAATTATTTTTCCTTATAATGAGAGTTTTTGGGATCTACTTTCTTAACAATTTTCAAATATGCTATGTAGCAGTGTTAATCATAGTCATCTTGTACATTACAACCGTAGTACTTACCTATAAATGGAAGATTGTATCTTTTGACCCATTTTATCAAATTCCCCTATTCCTTCTGTTAAACACAAATCTAATATATTTTTCCTTGGGGTGTATTTTTTTTTAATTCCACATGTACGTGAGACAGTATTTGTCTTGGTCTGACATTTCACTTAGTATAATGCCCTAGGGCCCATCCTTGTGTTCTCAAATAGTAAAATTTCCTTCGTTTTGTGGCTGAATAACATTCAATCGTATATATACACTGCATCTTTATCCATTTATCTGTCAGTAGACCCTCAGGTTGTTTCCAGGTTTTTGCTCTTATAAATAATGCTACAGTATACATGGGGGTACAAATATCTCTTTGACATATGATTTCATTTCATTTGCATATATGCCCAGAAGTGAAACCACTGGATTACATGGTAGTTCTATTTTTAATTTTTTGAGAAATCGCCATACTGTTTTCCACAGTGGCTGTACTTAAACTACATTCCCACCAAGAATGTTTCAGTGTTCATTTTTCTCCACACCCTTGCCAATACTTACTGTTTTTGCCTTTTTGATATATACCATTTGATATATACAGATGTGAGATGAGATCTCATTTTGGTCTGCATTTGCATTTCCCTAGTAATAACTGGTAGTGAACAGTTTCTCCTCTATGTGTCTTCTTTGGAGAAGTGTCTGTTCACATCCTCAGATTGGATTGCTTTCTCTTACTGAATTGTATGAGTTATATTTGGATGTTAATCCCTTGTTAGATTTGTGATTTGTGACTATTTTCTCCCAATCAGTAGGCAGATTGTCTTTTCATTTTTCTAGTGGTTTCTAGTGGTTTCTTTTTTAGATGTAGATATAGATATACATATAGAGAGTAGTAAGAGTAGTAATGAAAAAAGTAGCCAAGAATGTACAATGGGAAAAGGAAATTGATGAGTATGGTCACCACCAATAATTGATGTTGGGAAAACAGTTTAACCACAAACAAAAGAATGAAAGTAGACTATCCCCTTATAGCCTAAACGAAAATTAATTCAAAATGGATAAAAGACTTAGTTGTAAGACTGAAACCATAAAATACAAAGAAGAAAACCTAAATAGCATGCTGCTTGACTTGGGCCTTAAACATGTCTTTGGGTGGGAAAGTTAACAAACAAGATAGTTAGAAAATAAAGGGCAGCTGCAAATTGCAGTCTCAGTATTACCAAGAGGTTATATAAGACCAGTGTTGCCAGAACTTTCCACGTTTTAGTGAAATCAAGAACAACCTTGATCTAATGTAATATCAATAGGAATGTTAGTCATTCATTCCTGTTAGTTTTAAAATACTATAAAGTCCAAAGATAACTATGTAGACAAAAAACTATTGGACTGAGTTAAACTAAGGGGCTGTATGTTTTGATTTCTGATATAGTCAATTTCGTAGAAGGTAAAATTTCATATTAGAGTTTCCCTGTTTAATATGTAGACCTAAAATACTTTTTCCTAGTGTTGTTGTTAATGTCTGGATTTAACTCAAATTTATTTGTAATCAGTTAATGTTTCACCCTAGCTTTCACGTAATCATAATAAATCAAGATATTGTAAAGGAACAATTAGGCAGAGGACAAGATCTATGGAGTAGCCAAACAGACCTATTAAAAACATAAATTTGTAAACACTGGCTCATTTGGCCTTTTTGATGATTACTTACAGAAAAAGCATTAAATAAAATAAATAGTGTTATTTTCTTCAAGACAAATTATATTTTCACTGACATAAAGCTTTTCCTGTAGATAAGTTGCACCCACTAAAATGTGTTTGTTTCTATAGAATTCGTCAGTCATTTCAGCCCCTGTTTCTATTACAACTTCTCAGTATGCAGTTACTAAAAAGCCATGTAGAACAAGTGCTGTAGACAACAAATGAAAGGGAAATTGAGGGACAATTACAATGGAGAACAAATAAGGCTACCATGGAAAAGATTTGAGCATTATCATATGACATACCAAAGCATTTTCAAATCATTGCATGGATTTTAAAATACCCTTATGAAAAGGGATTTATTTGAAATTTGCACAGTCCAGTGAATGTTTTTGGAAATGAGAATATCCTCACCACTCCAAACCACAATTTTCTGGAGAGGGTTAGATCTCAGATCTTTTTTAACTTTGCATTGTCAAAAGCTGTACAATGTGCTCCCCTCCCCAGAAAAAAGTATATAAATGACTGATGTTAAATATTATCAACATCCCATATCTTTCTTCCAGAGTAAGGTTTGCTGGCATTTTCAAACTCTCCTTTTTGGAGAGCTTATGTGGCTTGTCACCATTGATATTTTCCAAGTGAAGAAGTGTGAGGCCTAATGAGATCCTGTATCAAAGGAACATTTTTTTTTTTTCAACCAACTTCTCTAATACTCAGGCTCTCAACCTGAAGTTATTGTACATAGTAATTACATCATCACTGAATTGAAGAGATCTGACTATACTGATCATATTAAGGAATCATTTATGAATACTACTTCCATTCTCCCAAATAAGAATTTTCTCCTTTAAGGTGAAAGTGGACTCTATTTTTTAAATATGGAAGCAAATTTTGAGGGGAAAATATATTTTCCCTTCAAACGGAATTGCATTACAAAGAAGACTTTTATAAACTTGGTTGCATAGTGTTTTGGTCAAGCTCACATACATAACAGTTTATTGATCTTTTTTTAATGTAATAGTCTACAACTATGCTTTCTAGGAATTTGCATGTCAAGACATACATAAAATATACGTATAAGATACCAGGTTTAGTTATGATCTGAGGGCTTCCAATGGGGAAGTTTTTTTAAAGATTAATATCCCTGCATACCTTTATTGCATATTTCCAATCCATTTCCTGGTTGGGAAGTTAGGACTAGGACTACCTATTTCTAGTAGCATGTGTTTATGTATCAGTGTCACATCGCAAAGAGCAGTGATGAAAATCCTTTCAATATTGTTAGTTTCAATGAGCTTTTTTTCTATTAGTATTATCAAATGTAAACTGCTATATTTAAAAATTAGTTTAGTATCATCCTTGAGACATATTTTCTGTGAATAAAAATTTTTTAAGGAAATATTCATTTTTCATGTTGAGTACAACAATCTTACAGACCCTTTCAAGATACTCTATGCAACCCTATATCTTTTGGTGTTTGTCACTTTGCATAGATTTCTATTTGGTAAGTGGATGGATTTTTTCTTTGTAGATAAATAATCCAGTGACATCTTGAATAAGGCAAATAGCAGGTGCTTGTGAGTTAATATTTTTAATTTTTTATATTTATAATTTTTAAAATATCCACTAAAAATGGGTGAGAAAAGTAAATACAAAAGTAATATCTAGCATAACAGCCTCTTACTGACTCTGTTATTCACATTATAATGCCATGAAAAGTCCCAGATTGGTTTGTTTGACCCTTTACCTGAACCTTCTTCTGTAGTTGTTAGAGGAACCACATTATTTTTTATTTCCTCATGGGAAATAAAAATAATAGTAATAATAAAATCATCATCATCATCATCATCATCATCTTAGGGATTTCTACTGCTGTGTTTCATTTAAAATATGCATATCCCCATGGTCATTGCTCACGGGTGAATTGGTGGTGGGAAACATATGGGGGGTACACAATAATGTAAAGGATATAAATTAAGTAAAAAAAGAGTAAATAAAATAAAATATGAATATTCCCATTAGAAAAACATATAGTAGTATACTTTATAAACCAATAAAGATACAAATTAAAAAAATACAAAAAAGAAGAGTAAGCAAACATAAGGGTGACATATCATCTATCTGTTCTTAATTAAAATAATCACTCTAATGAAATAATATAACCAGTTATTTGTTTGATATGCTACAGTATGGTCTCATAGCTAAGATATGTTAATAATTTCCATATCCTTCTCAGTAAAGTATGAAATTATTTCAACATCAATATTTTCAGTCATAAGTACATTTTCTCAATAGACTTCTTAGTATTCTCCTAAAGGGATGCTCCTTTTTTTCTGCTCCTATGTGGTCATTGTCAGATGGGGTAGGTGGCAGCCCCTTCACTCTCCACTCTGCAAGTTTCATTTCTTTGAATACCAGTGCCCTGGACTGTCTGTCTTTTTATCGCAGTACCCTCTTTCCACTCTGACACATTATCTCCCCAAGTATGTTGGCTTTGGTGCATCCTGTAAGATAGATGTGTAATCTGTTGTTTTCCTTTGTACTCATATAATAATCATATAATGTAATCTATAGATAATTGTTCTTCTTTTTTGCACTTCCTATTTGCTCTGTGTCCTTCTATTACATGGAAAAATACTGGCATTAATATGAGTCAGGGATCACAGATGCTGTGCTAATTGCAAGTATAATACTGCCATATCTGAATACTAACACTTTAGCCATGCTGCCCTTAAAGGTCATTCCGTACTTCTGCAAGCTCACAGACACTGACAATAAAAAAGTTTTCCTAATTGTACACTATCTTATGGAATTAAAATCTATATTTACAGTGTCAGTGCTGGAGAATGAATACACTCAATTATCCAACTAAAATTTGTGAGAAAGCAGCAGTGCAAGAGCTGTCATTTGCCACCTCTCTACCTGCTTTTTTAGTCTTTTATGTATTATGAAGTGATTATTATATAAATATTAGGGTCAGAAACCATGGCAGAAGCTAGAGAAGAGAAATATTGGAAAAGTTATTCAGTAGTTTCTGTCTGGAAATCATGATTAACTTTCTAAATAAATTCATCACAGTGTAGACTGAACTTTAAACCCAGGTTACCCCATATTTCAGTTATAGAGATACTAAGTAAAAGCCATCGGTAGTATTTCATATGCTTTATTTTTTTGTGCAGATATATGATTTTATATGTACTGGAATTGGTAATACAGCATTTTATAGTATTCAAGAATTGATTCTTAAATATTCAGAGTCCTTCTAACCAATCTGCTCTTATTCGTATTTGGATACTAATAAACAAACCACCTAGATTGAATATCTTCTATTGCCCCTCTGTATCCTCTGTTCACCTTATTACCTGACATTTCTGTCCTAAAGCACTGGTGTGAGTTTCCTTGTCCTTACACTTCCTTTTGAGTTCAACAGTTAGAAGCCATAAGAGAAGATTGATGAGGGAGAAGAAAAAGAGCTCTGGATATTTATTTGTCCTCCCTCTGAGGTCGCTTGCCTGCATTTCTTCTAAACTGCTCTCAGAGTAGACTTCTCTGCGTGACTCTCTCCTTCCATGTGATGGGACTGCTCTACAACCTTGCAGTCCTGGCTATGAAAACAGCTGTGCTGTCATTATCACTTTATTCCTGCAATATCATTTTTGTAAATAGTTTTCTGTAAATAGCTTTTTTGGTAAATGGTTCCAGTAAAAATAACTCCTCTCTAATTGTCCTAATTTATGCCCTCTGTTTCCTGTCACAAATAATAATATATACTAACTCACCAAATATAGACTTATGTTTATTACTGAGTGCTAAATATAGCTTATATTAATGATATATTAAAGGTGATCATCTAACAGTGTAGATTTTGTGAAAGATTAGCATAGTTTTGCCCTCTGAGAATCTTTTAGTAACATACTAGGCATAAAATATTCAAGATTAAACTTAACAGAGAGATAAGCAAAAGCTTAAGAAATTTGGAAACTAAAACCAAGACCTTCAAAAAGTTTGTAATAGAATTCTATTTTCAAAAAAAAATAGGCAAAGGTTGGAATTTAATTTTCAAGAAGAAGCTTAACATTTCTTATTAAGACATCACAGTGAAGTGATTTTAATCAGTGACAAAAAGAGGAACTCAGAGTGAGGGAAGTAGGTGTTCCAATGAGATCAGAAGAATCACAAAAAAACAGCAGGACTTTAAAACATTTTCTGAATGAGAATGTCTTCTTCCAGAAAGAAAAAACAGATATATTTTCCCTATTCTTCCCAGTAAGTACAGTTAAAAACCCTGGACATTGTAAGTTAAACAAATAAAAGAAGACTCTGAAAATACAAAAAAGGTAATAAAACCAGTTGGGAAACATAGAATCCAAAAATAACATCATAAAGAATTCCCAGGGTTTTACTTTTGGCCTCACATATCCCAGATTTGGATATATGAAGTTGTCAGCAACTCAGATATGCCAACAGATGAAACAAAGCAAGCCTGACAATAGCCAGAATTCTAGCTAAAAGACCAAGAAAGGGAAGCCATATAAGACAAAACTACTTTCAGAAAATAACTGCTCTGTTTCAACCATAAACTACAGAAAAACTACATGTTCATTCTTATCTGGTAATAAAGAATGTCCTGCTTATCCCCCACTAGGGTGATAAGGAGAACTTCTACACAGGTATCAACAGAAAGAATAGGTAATTTGGATTTCATCAAAATTTAAAACTTGTTTTGCTTCAAGTGACACCATTAAAGAAATCAAAAGATAATCCACATATTTTCCAATCATGTATGTGATATAGGACCTTTATCCAGAACACATAAAACGACTCAACAAATGATCCAATTAAGTAACTTTCAACTCAACAAACAATCCAATTAAAAAATGGACAAAGGATTTGAATAGACATTTTTCCAAACAAGACACACCGTTGGCAAAAACACATGGAAAGATATTGAACATCACTCATTCTCAGAAAAATGCTAATCATATCCATAATGAGATACCATTTCATACTCACTAGTATAGCTAAATCAAAAAGATAATAACAATAAAGGCAGTAACAAGTATAAATAAGGATTCAGGAAATGGGATTTCTCATACATACATACATGACTGGTGAGATTGTAAAATATTTCCACCTTGGAAAGCACTTTGACAGTTTGAGAATTCCTTGAGATTTCAAACATAGAGCCACCATATGACCCAACAGTTTTAGGTGTAGACCCAAGAGAAATGGAAACGTGCTTACACAAAAATTTGTACGTTAATGCATAGTAGTTTTACTCATAATAGCCAAAAGGAGGCAAACAATGCAAACACCCAACAACTAACAAATGAGTAAATAAAATGTGTATTCATATGATGACATATTATTTGGTCATGAAAAATAATGTAGGAACTTTGAAAACATTGTGCACCATGAAGGAAGTCTTAAAAGGTCAAATATATGACCTTTCTATGAAATGTGCATAATAGGCAACTTCATAGAAATAGAAAGTAGGGTAGTGTTGTCAGAGGCTAGATGGATAAACAAGTAGTTATGAGACTTTCTGTTAGTGATATGTACTAAAATTAGTGGCGGTTTAACAATTTTGTGATTATACAAAAAAAATTGAACTATATACTTTAAAAAAGTAAACTTTGTGGTGTCTGAATTATGTAATGATAGACTGCTATTCACAATATAAAGTGAAAGAAAACAAAAAAGGAGTTACAGTAATATCAGATAAAGTAGACTCTAGATAGGGAAAATTATTAGGGACAGTGTAGAACAATATCTATGATACAACTGTAAGTTCACTAAAAAGACATAGTAACCCTAAATAAGAGTGTACCAAACAACACAGTTAGAAAATATGTGAAGCAAAACTGATGAAACTGAAAAGAGAAATAGGAAAAAATTGCAATTACATACAGAGCCTCCAACAGTACTCTCTCAACAATTGATAGGACAACTTTGCAGAAAACCATCAAGGTGGTATCAACATAATTAACCAGCAGAATCTAATTAATACAGACAGAAATCTTCTCCCAACTACAATACACATTCAGAGAAAATATATCAACATAGATCAAAATCTGGGCCATAAAATAAACCTCAGCAAATTTTTTTAAAAAATTGTAATGATGCAGAGTGAGTTCTCAAGCTGAAATGAAAAACAGGAAAATCTCCAAACAGTTGGAAAGTGAACAACACACTTCTAAAAAATCCAGGGGACTGAAAAATATTGAGTCTCAAGTCAGCAATTCCATACGAGTAAATTAAGTTCAAAGTGAGCACGAGGAAGGAAATAATAAATACAAGCACAGGAATTAATAAAATTAAACACAGAATAGATAAAATCAATAAAATATCTAAAATATCTCTCTGTACATCCATATCATGGACTACCTCTCAGAAATAAAGAGCGATGATAAATGTAACATATTGAATAGAATTCAGGGATATGATACTAAGTGAAAAAGCCCCATCTCAGTAGTTCACATGTTGTATAATTCCATTTATTTAAGTTTCTTGAAAAGACAAATTACAGAGAGTAGTGTTTGTAGGTCTTAGGGATGGTGGGAGGTGAAACGAAAAGCTCCACCAAGGAATTCTTTGCAATTGTGGAATGTTTCTGTTTCTTAACAGTGGTTACACAAATATACATTTGTGATAAAATTGCAGAGAATACAGGGGACCATGGAGATGGATCACAGGTGAATTGGTGGTGGGCTGCCCAAGGGGAATACAAAATGTAAAAGACATAAATAACAATTAAAAAAAAATTGCAGAGAAGTATAGACAGATGTGTTGCCAGTCAATTTCCTTGTGTTATTCCTATGCTGTAGTTAGCTAAGATGTAGCCAATGGGGAACTAGGTAAAGAGAACCTCTCCCTACTATCGTAACTTGTTGTGAATCTATTGTTATTTCAAAATTAATATCTTTAAAGAAAATTTACTGGATGAATTTACTTTTATCATTCTAGGCCCTTGCATGTTTACTATTTATAAATGCCTATCTATGAACAGTTTGGATATTGGTTTTAAAAAAGGGAAGCATCAGACAACCTGTTTTTAAATTCAGGCCTATCCACATTTCATCTTTGGGATTTTGGGAAAGTAAATTAACCTTTATGAGGCTCCCAATGATTTTTAAAGAAGTATTTGATAGGTTTTGTATTTGTTAATGTGTTATGCATGAAACTAAGGCTAAGCTAGCCTGCTTATGCCCACAGAGTACTTGGGAAGACCTAGGGATATATTACTGTGATTTGCACATAGTAAGTGCTCAGTAACTATATGCTGGATTTAATTGGATTGAACCATAGATAAAGGTTGTGTATATATTATTAAGAGATGTACTCTAACTGTGCTTATGATGGTGTTAATCCAAACAGAATCAGTCTTGCTAAGGCAGAGCTCAATAAATGATGCTGGCTTTGTGTGCTATCAAAATTAGGCATGAATTTTGTCTTTGGAGACATGTTTTATGCCATCCAGAAGGCTTCCTTTGACTGAGATGTCTATAGTTAATGTTGCTGATGCCAAGATCTTCTCCACTAGGAAGGTTCACTCAGTTCCCACCTGCTATGAGTGTTGTGGCTAAGAGCTAACATTTACCTTCTTCACCAGGGATTTCTCAGCAAAGAAAATTATTCTCACCAGGATAGGTTCTTTTCTGACTCTGGCAGCCACTCACAGTAAATGACTCTCACAGGGCACAAAAGGCTGGCTCTGTTGCTCCAAAATGAGACCTCCTCTATGGTGCAGTTTGTGTTGTAGGGCTGCTTCTGGCATCAGGAAGCTTGGAACCAGCTGAAACTATGGTCTTGCTTAGGTCTTTCCCCTGCCTTGTTCTTCCCCACTCCCTAGTTGCCTTTCTCTTGTGAGTCTTCTCAGTCAGTAACCAGCTTCTGAGTTTTTCACCAGGAATTAATCTTCTCCTTTCAGTGACATTCTTGTTTCACCCTGGAATGTTTTTGGGGTAGCCAATTCCTCATCACTGGGATCATGTTATTTCACCAGAAGAGCTCTAGCTTAAATGTAGATTTGCTTTTAAGTAGGGGGTTGTTCCCTTAGTATTTGAAGTTAGGTGCCTTTATCACTGCTCTACAGAAGAGTTTCTTCTAATCACATGGTCCTGTAATTTTCTGTTTCTCTGTAGAGGTCCTTTTTTCTGTACTACTTGAGCTTCAGATCCAGGGTGACTTTCAGATCCCATTCCTTTGGAAAAAACATGGTGATTAAGCCCAATATGTCAGAATCTCTGATGCTAGAGGTATAGATTTGGGGGTATCTCCCTCCAGATACTCTCTAAAGTCCCAGAATTATGCAGTGTACTCTTACTTCCTCTGGCTCATACATATATTTGATTCATAAGCATCATGGTCATACTTCTTAATGCATACCCATGCATGTATGTGTAACTGGTAGACCAGAGTTTAGGCCACATGTCACCACCAAATGTCAAAAGAGACAGGAATTGAATCTTTAAGGTGCACTTTAATCAGCCAGCAATCTGGAAGGTGGGGGTTAACACCCTAAACAAACTGCCTTGACATTTCATTTCCAGCTGGCTTTTTATAGTGAATTGAGCAAAGGCAGTTCAGCAGTGAGCAGGCCTTCACTGCTGCCAGGAGCCTGTGACGTCCAGCCCCTAGAGTTCCTTATCCCTCTCCTGGACTTCTGACCTCAAATGCATCCCAGTGTGCTAAGGGTGGTCTTCAGATAGCAGGGCGCCCCACACTCCTCCTGATATGTCATTGGGGCTAGAATATTAACTCCGTGCAGGCAGGACATAAACAATATGTGTATACAGATTTCCTACTATACTATGCATAGTGTCTTACCTGCTCTCCCCCCATTCCTAGCTCCTATTATAAGGACCTACAAGTTCATGGACACACATGTGTGTCTATATAACTTTATGAAAACCAAGGACGTATATCAGTGGCTGAACCACAGACACCTTGCCAATGCTTCTGTGTCCAACTGTGCTAACCACCTCTATGGGGGAGCAATCCCTTCAGTGTGGAGTGGGTGAATATTTTTTTTGGGGGGAGGCAGGTAAGGAATGATCCCATCTGCCTGATGAAGTAAGAATTTCCCCAGTGGTTTACTGGATAGACTGATATATATGAGTGAATGTCTTATGTTTAAGAGTGCCTGTTTCTGGTTTATAGGAACACACCACTCACTTATTTTAGCTATGTTTATGGAAATTTCCATTAAATTATCCTAATTGCAGGAAAAAACTATACCTATTACCACTAGTGTTAGATCTCTTCAAATTCAAACATTTTTATTTTAAATTTATAAGAAATTTCCATTATACCCTTTAATATGTGCATGTTTGCTAAGTTTTTAAGTTTCATATTACATGAAATAGAACTTTAACTACCAGTATAAGTACCAGTATAAGTAATATATTGGTAGTTTGTTCATTAACATTTTACTATCTTTTCTTTTAGCAGTAAATAAGAAGAAGATAGTACCGCATGATAAATTAGAAGGACTCTGACCTCTTAAAATGTACATTTGTCCACAAGATATTTTTTCCTTAAGTACTGTTTTAAAACAGTTTCTTCATCTCTCTCATTGTAGCTTCATTTGTAAAAGATTTCAAGGATGTCAGCCAAGAACTTTTTCACTTTTTACAAGCCTGTTATGCTTGTTTTGTACAGTGAATACACACAAGTGTATATAATCAGCTACATGTTCTTTGGCAATAAATGTGACACTTGGGGATGACTTAACAACTCTAGCATCTTCCTGTTACTTAAGTGGCCCAAAAGAGACAGCAAAGCTTCCAGAAGAGTTTAACTCACTTCCAGAGAAAAATGTGGCTCACCTACTCACAAATAAAAAATATATAGACACTTTGAGCAAATGTTATTGTTGCAATATATGCAGATATCTATTCCTTTTACTGTCCCCTTGTGAAAATTAGATATAAGTGAACATTTACATTAGGGTGGGGAAAAGAAAGCTTGTGCTCTCTGAACATGAAATAAAGGACAGTTTTTACCCTGGAATTTATCTGCATCTCTGCATTTTTGCAGTCTTTTTTTTAAAGATGAGAGTTGTAATAATTTCATGTATTCATTCAACAAATATTGATGGAGGACTTACCCTGTGATGTGACAGTAGCCAAGACAGGCATTGTGCCGGCTTTTATGGCACTGATATTTTCATGGGGAGATGGACAAAGAAAAGTTGTTGCAAATTTGTTAAGTACAAGAGAAATTGCTGAACAGGACAAGATCTACTCCAGATTTAGCAATGAAGAAAGATGTCTGCATGGATAGACTATTTTAGCTGACATAAGAGGAAATGAGAAAGATGAAGAGTGATTCAGGCAGAGAGAACAGTACTCCTCGAAATAGGAAATAACTTGAGGATAGCAGAGGAGGCAGTTGTCGTCTTGTTGGTTCCAGGCAAGATGAGGTTAGATAGAGAAGCAAAGTCTAGATCCAGAGACTCTGAGCTTAATGTATTTGGATGTATTCTAAATGGAAGAAAAAGCCATTGATTTAAAAGTAGATCACTATCTTCTGATAATTGGCCCTACATGGTGGAAGATGGATTCAAGGAACTCAATGGTGAGATAACTTGAGAAAAAAAATTAGGAGAAAAGGCAACCAGGAATCAAGAATCTGAGCAAGGAAAGAGCTAGAAAGTATTGACAAATTTGTGGCATACTGGGAGAATTGACAAAAGTCTTTGATGGTTTAGAAATGGGAGAAAAAGTAAACAGAGGAAGCAAAAATGACTCCTCCTTTGCTTCAATGTCCAAATGAGCTTGATATTTTCTACTGACATGGCCAGACTACATTTATATTTCATATTTACATGAGGAATACAGCAGTTATTCTTATTTCTTAGTGTTTTCAAGTGATGTTAACCATACAGCATGATTGCTATTCTTTATTATATGAGTATAAATTTCTGTAGTTGAATGGTATAACATGAATAATATTAACATCAGTTGTTTTTAAGAGTGAGAAAAAAATATGAAAGTGTGGGGAAGACATCTATTCTTAAAAACAATGATGTGCATATATCCAACCAATGTAACACTAATCATTGTTATGAAAAAATAAGCACAAGTTGATATAAAGCTTTCTTTTATTGTGTGGTCTATAATTCACTTGGAAGAACCAGTGTGATAATAGCTAGAGACCTCTCAAATATATTCACAACAAAGTACAACCATAGATTTCTGTTTTATACAGGTCAGTGGAGAACCATCACTGCCAAATCAATGTATCTAACTTCTTGAATGTCTAAATTTAAAAAGAAAGCATTCCTGCTAAGATTCCTATCAGCTTTTGCTGATTACGTTTCATGAAAGCAAATTCTTGTATGGTGGTTTTTTAAAAGACCAATTTTCTGCTTCTCTTGCCTATATGAGACATTCAGGAATTAATGAAAAAAAGCAATGCCTGTCTGATTCATCAGCATCATGGTCTTATTTCTGAATAAATTCTCACAGGTCAACTCAAAAAAACAGTTCAGGGTCAAAATCTCATCCAGTCACGTAGATTAAAAACTAATTTCTCTAAAGTATATCCTATATTGAAGCTTTTTCATGCAAATAAATAGCAAGGGCCTTATCCTCTCTTCCTTTATTAGTTGGGCATGTCATGAATTTGAACAGAACATTTTGTTCTGTACTCTAATTACATGCATTATAGAGAAAAATCTATTCCTTGCATACTTGTCATTAGAAGCAGCTTTGAGAGTGGGTTCCATCATAGGACTCGTCACGGCAGTTCATCGTAATATTGACAGTTTAATCTTTTTGTTTCATACAAAGATTAAAAGTCTCTTGATATCCATTTCTTCATGGCTTGGACAATGAATCCAATTGGATTTGATCCGTGTCTAAGTGCCATCTTTATCGTGAAGATAGACTCCGTTTTCCCAAGTATACTAGGTAATTATCTACTGTTGTGGGGAAAATACCTTGTTGATGAGAAAGCCCAAGTAAACTGATTTTCTAAAATATGGTGTTTACTCATAACTAAATAGCTGTACAAGAGGAATCAACAGTATTCTTCAAAGAAACTGACAAACCAGAATTGTCACTCACTCATCATCTCTTTGGCATTTGGAATATA
The DNA here is from genome assembly GCA_004024925.1 of Scalopus aquaticus. Classification (NCBI taxonomy): domain Eukaryota; kingdom Metazoa; phylum Chordata; class Mammalia; order Eulipotyphla; family Talpidae; genus Scalopus; species Scalopus aquaticus. The sequence continues at coordinate 120,499 of PVIJ01003346.1, read as the reverse complement.
TCTTTCTACTTGGTCATTTGGTTTGTGATGGCTACCTTTGAAATGAAATGACTTTTCAGAGCCCTTTACTGGATCTCAGAATATGTCAGTAAAAAGAAATAAAAATAAAGAAATGAAATTTGGACACAAAGAAAAACAACCTCCACTCAAAAACTATTTATTAAAATGATAGTACAATGCACTTCGTCTGAGAGGTGGCAAGTCACAAACAAGAAATATGGGTAACTGTAGAACTGTTGAAATTTAAATTATGTGGCAGCTTTCCATCAGAAATGCAACATTAATTTAGAGTCAGCCTCTTCCAGTGGATTTATGTCTCAGTAAACAAACAAATGGACTTTCTTGACTGTGGCTAACTGCAGGAAAAGATCTACGTGGAATGGAGAGGTTGTTGGGGAGTTGATGTGGTTTATTCCTCTCATTCCATATACTTACATATTTCACCCACACAATATTAATATTAATTCATAATATGCTTGAGAGTCCACCCATCCCATCAAAATGCCACAGTTAAGAACAGCTGGGGAGTGGTGCGTCAGAAAGAGGAAGCATTTTTCCATTTTTTGTAGTTCTTGGAAATTTCAAGTTTAATTTTTGAATCACATCATGGGTGTTATTTTACAATTGATATGATTTTCCTAAAAGTGCCTAGAACTTTGCAAACAAGAACATGCTCTGTTTGTCAATAAAAATGAATAGAGTGGGTTTGAATAGAATTTTGAAGAGTGATTTTGAATATAAAGAAGTGTCCTTGGTACTTTGAAGGGAACCGTTCACACCTTCCTTCTCTCCTCTCTCCCCTGAGATGAAAGCAGACATCATTTCTTCCTCATTCTTACCAACATTATAACCTTCACTTCTGAAAACGTGAGATGCTGGGAAGCTCTTCTTGGAGTCTCAGGCTTAACCAAAGGCTTAGAAGCAGATTATGAAGTAGCAGAGCTAGGCTATGGAAAGTTGTCATCCTGTTTTCTTGCCCAGATAATCCTGAAGAATTGATGATAGCAGGCAGTCCCATTAACTCTATCAGTGAAGATGGTCAAATTAAGCCTTGGGTAACTTTTAGAGTTCTCATTTGTTTCCTATTTTATTATCCTAAACCTTCACACACTTCTAGGTTATATGGTGAAGCAGTAAACCCAAAGGGTTTCTAACAGTTTCTGAAGAATGCACACTCTGTCTACTTATCCTTTCTCTGCTCCAGTAGGAGAGGGGCCACATAGCTAGTACATTCTAATAGTGAAACTTGGGAAACGATCTGTAGGTTGTGTCTGGCTATTATTGTTGTATGCCACTTGTTTGAAATCCAAAGACTTGCTCTGGAGGAAATGACAATTTAAGCAATGACCACTTTGATTTTTTTCTCTCCTGGTCTGATATTATCAGCAATTTTAATGGGACTATAATAAAAATTGAAATGTTCCATCTTGTATAGTCCTCAAATCAAAGGCTTAATGCAAATTAGTCATGATTGAATATCTTGCAGGAATCGAGAAAACCTTGCAGGAAAGAATATCTCTTGGCCTTTCCTAAATAGCAAGCAGTGCCTTTTTCAACCTTAGAGGAGAGGTAGCGTTTACCTTGTAAAGCGTGAAAATATTTGAGGAGGTTAACAAAAAATCAGACTTGCAATAAGTCTGATTTCAAATTTCCAATTTGAAATCCCCTTAAAAGATGTGGACTTCTTTTCCTTATGAGTTACAAAAGGCCCTTTCAATTTAAGCATGCCAGCTACCTATGAGATAGAGAGAAATGTGTATAACACATGACTGTGTCGTTTACGAAAAATGATACCTAGATACTCATGAACAGATACTACTTTTTGCACTTAATGAAACAGGCAAATTGTTATATGCTTACATATATATTTTTTATATAACCATAAATATATATCATATATTATTTTAAATAAAGATGTATATTTATCTGTAAGTATTAATATCTGCACCCTTTAAATATATAACTTTTGTAAATTTATATATACACATATTGAAAGACAGCATATTGTTGGTTTTTTTCCTTCCAGTTGCCAATGCTATTTTTTGGCAAATACCATTAAAGGGCAACTTATAAACCATGGATAATATATGTAACCAATTGCCTCTCTCTATAAATGTAATTAAGCAGAAGAGGGAGTCAAAGATATGCCCCAACTTCTAGTTCCTTTTTATAGACATTTGGTAATGATGAACTGAGCAATCAAGTATCAGTGTAAACTGACATAACTTTTCATACCATGAGCCTGATTATAGATCTGATTAAATACAAGCTAAATTGATAGCAAATACATTGCACTTTTAACCTGCAATCTAATCTTAATAGTGCTTATAATTGCAAGGATTTTTTTAAGGGGTGGTGAATTATTGCAATTATTCTTCTTCTATACCATCACAGAGAGAAGCCTTGCATCCCACTCAAGTCCAGGGAAGTGTTATATTCATCATTTGACTATCATAGATGCCTAGGTATGTTTCCACAGTCCAAGCACAGATAAGAAGATATTTTACAAATTCAATGCACACTGGATAAGTTCCTACCTTTCTTGGAACCTCCTAAAAAAAAAAAAAAAGCAAAATATTTATCTTTTTTTTTTACATATACTTTATATGTACTTTAATAATCACACAATTAAATAATTGTGGTTAGTACCAGGAAGGAAACCAGTAGTCTTCAGATGGCCTATGGTTACACATTAGGTTAGGTGCCAACAGACTTGAAGGAAGACTTGGTAAGAGCCCTAGAAAGGGAATAGAAAATTAAAAGTTCCTCAGTTGCAGAGAGTTTAAGTGTAACAGACATTCTTAAAAGGTTTCTGAGCATGGGCTTATGGGCAAGGGGGCAAGCAGGATCCTTTCAGTTTGGGATGGAGCAAAAACAGTGGGGATTCAAATGGCAGTGGAGGAGACTCTTTCGTTAGCTGATCTTATCCATTTTATTCTAATATTTTGATTCCTATCTAATCCGACACTTTATTATGTTGCTTCCAAGTTAAAAAGGAGTATAAAAACAGTAAGAAGAACTTCGTTACATTTCATACTCAAAGACTATCAATCTTAACATATGAATTATCCTACCACCATTGATGTAGATTCCATCAGAGAATAAAGAATCTCATCAAGGGAAATATTATAACAAGGTATCTAATCACTTTGCATAACAAACTGGTTGACATAATTCATATTTAGGGCAAATAAACTAAATCAATGCCTGATATTCTCAGTATTTTGGGGTCAAATAAAGGTGATTAAATTACAAAGTAAGTCACAGTAGCGTACCCTGAAGATGGCCCTTCTCTGACTTGTATTAATTCCTGGGGCCTTACAAAGGACATTATAAAACACAGCTTATCTCAGTGCATTTGATAAATCATGCATCTAACAAAAATAAAGAAATGAAAATTAAGATATTGAATGAAAAACATAAAAAAGATATTCATCTTACTTACAGTTAAAGAACCTAACTGAAAACATTATTTCTCTTCTTTAAACCTATTAAATTAGTAGGAATTTAAGACTTGAAATTATATAAAGCTGGTAAAAATGCATTTTCAAATATTGTAGGGAAGTATGTCTGTTGGTATAACTTTACAAAAATTGAGATATAATTTACATATGAGTTTAGTCTCAGGTGTACAAAATAAAATTCCTTATGTGTTTATATTGTAAATGATCACCCCAGTGGGTCAAGTTAACCTCCACTACCACACGTCACAATTCTTTTCCTTGTGATGAGAACTCCTTAGATTTACTGTATTAGCAACTTTCAAATAGACAATACCACATTGTTAACTATTGTCACTAATCTGTAGGTTGTATCTTCAGGACTTATTTTATAACTGGCAATTTTACCTTTTGATCACCTTCACCAATTTCCCCTGCCCCCTTATAGCTCTCATCTGACAAACACCAATCTGTTCTCTATATCAATGAGTTCATTTCCTTTTTTTTCCCACTTTTATCTGCTTTTAAGTTGAACTTATTCCCTAACCATAAATTTTTGTTTCTTCTATTTCTTCTGGGATATCTTTGTCTTCTGTGCAACCTCTTGGTTTAGGAACAATCTGCTTTTTTTCAGTAGGGATCATCTCAATGTGGCAGTGGGAGATCATAGAAGGGTTAATCCACCTTGAGCTGTGTAAGTTCTACGGAGCAACTTCAGAGCTTTGTTTACCTAGATGTGCTCAATGACCAGAGAGTCTACATCTAAACGCTTATGTCTGGCATTACTCTCTGCATTTTTAAGCATTGGCAGTAAAAATTTAGCAGCCTTTTCAGGCCACCAACCCTGCATCCATCCCTACTGCTTGGCCTGGACACCTCTGTAACAACAGGGTGACACAGGTGACACAACAGGGTGAACGTCTGTAATGACGTTCTTCCCATACCATGTGGCTTTTCAGATGTATATACACTTGGTGGCCTGGCAGTTTCATTCTTAATATGAAACAAAAATTTGAACCTCTTGATTTGCATGACTTTGTAGGATTTTCTGGGTCAAGTGAGTAGCAAAGCATTTTTTTTTTTTAAGATTCCACAGCCATATTTGTGGAATCTTCACTCTGATGATTAAGAGCTTGGGGATTAAAAGACAGAATCTCTGGTTTGAATCCAATTCCATAGTCGTGTGCCTTTAGCAAGTTACAAAGCCAGAGTTTCCCATCTAAAAAAAAAAAAAGCTGTATAATTCATATGTTGATAGTGAGGCTTAAATGAGATAATACACGTAAAATGCTTCACATAGTGCTAGGCACTCAGTATACAGTAGCCATTAATGTTGCTACTATTGCTGTTATTATGCTTATCATTATCTATTACTCTATTTCTTATATAAAAGGCAAAGGCAGATTTAAAAGAATTGAATGAAGTTTGAATTTCAGAGCCCTTCATTTCGCTTCAGGCCCTTCTAGTGCTCTGTACCTAATTCTATATTTGAGATTTCATAATATTGTCTTAAAAGAACCCCCTCTTTCATTCTGCTTCCTCTGGCCATTGTGTATGCACCAGGCACTCTAAATCTCAGATCTGCCCCTGGTAAGGGCCCAGAATAAAGCCTTGATATTTGGGACAGAGTAAACTTTCACCTATGGCAATAAGCTACCGAGAACCATAGCAGTTTCTAATCAGTCTGAAGAGAAATATATGTACCCATTGTTTGGTTTAAGAAAAAAGTCAGCCTTAAACTTTCACTGCTGCCTTTCTTCTTGGTTGGGTCCTCTAGAAGGCATTTCACCTACCATTCAGTAATCAAAAGCATCTCTCTGTTTTCGTTCTCTCCAGTTGTGGTTTCATCATTGGTTTTAGGACAATGAGGAAAGAAGTGTGTGCTGTCAGTGATTATTTACTGAAGAGAATTCAGATGTAACTGCAGAAAGCCCTGTTTCCATGGGGACTATCTGGGTCTTGGAAATGTTTGTTAGCACAAACCTGAAACTATTAAGGTATTTGCTGTACAGTTATCTGACTTGTATAACTCCTCCTTGCCCAAACTCAACCAACCCCAATGTGACCCTTTTATTTCCGTAATAAGCACCTGTGTACTTGTCTTCAAACATTCCATTGTCAAGATGAGTATGACAGGAGGAAAACATCTGGACAGCTTCAGTAAGGAGCAGGTCTACATGGTAGAATAATTTCATAGTCTGAACCAGCATAAAAACCATATGAGACATTGGAATTCTGATGATGCAGAAGTCCAGTGACAGGCACCTAATAAAAACAGAAAGACAGTAACAGAAAAAGGATTTCAAGTACGTTAAACACTTGGTCTGGACTCAAAGTTGGAAAATAATAATACAATATCTGATGTTTCTCACCATATAGCTGATCATTCAAGAATGGTTCATGGTTTCTCTTTCCTTTAATTTGATCTCTGTTAATGAAGAGATAATCTAATAGCATATATCCTCCAGTGTAGAAATCATCCAGGTCTTCCTTGAGATATCATAGACAAAAATTTCTTCCTTGGCCGTTTTCCAGGAGCTACTGCAACTTTATCAGTGTGTATTCAGATTAGAATTAATGAAAGATTAGAATTTAATCACTTGATCTAAGGAAAAATAGAGAATGATTGACAAGTGGAATGTTCCACCAAGGAAGAACTCTAGTCTGCTTGTCTCTAAGCCTCAATTTCCTTATCTTTAAGGTGAGTTTAGTAATACCTATGGAATTGTCACACTCTAAATGAGGTGAAACATGAGCTATCTGTCTTGTGGTATTTTATCTTCAGAGACTCTTTTTCATGAACCCATTGTTTTCATTAGCTAGAGGGCATGCCAGTGACCTCCACATTGAAGTATCCAGTCCAGATCTCTTTAGTAATCTCTAGATTCATGTACTGTGTGCTCTTAAAACAGCACTACCAGGCTTTCTCCAAGACATATTCCATACACAGAAACAGGTTAAACTCACCATCTTTCCTCCCAAATCTGATCTTTTTCTAACATTCTCCTGTTAATGAATGGCATCACAATTTATTTGAACAAATCAAGAAGCCTTAGTGTCATTTTTCTAACCTTTACTGCCTTCATTCTTTCTGGTAGACACTGAAAACATTCTGAATTTAGTTCCACGCTTCTTTATGTATGTGAAGACAGGAATATACATAGAAAAGAAGAAATAATTTTTTATATATAGATTCTTTAATAAAACACTTTGCATCTGAACCAGTTAGTACCTGGTGTTAACAAATAAATACTCTTCCCCGAACTGCTAACCTGCAGGGAGGGACCAGTACATAGGCAAAGAGTTATGTGAAGAAGAGGTACTGTATGTAAATTAGACATGATTTTGTTTATTTTAGCTTCCCTAGGAAAGGCAAAGGAAAACTCAAATGACTTTCTATAAAGAAAAAAGGAAGAAAGGGAGCATAGCAGAAATGCTATTTTCTTGCCTCCAAGCACACATTACATTTATCAAAGGATATAATATGACTCCCAAAAATGTTTGTTATTGTCTTTTAATTTCTTTTCAATAACATCACTCAAGAAATACAATGCATTCTGCTTGAGAATATGAAACTAGCTGGAGAGAATGTTCAATTATGTTTTCAAACCAATTTTATTTCTCATATGAATGTATTTCAATATTCACAATTGCTACTGATCTCTAATTTAGGATTTCTGTTGGAATTCTAATGCATTAACATTTTTTTAAATGACATGTCGAATCACATCATTTAACACTAAATGGGGCATTTAGATTTTCTAGTTTATCACCTCCATTTTCAAAGGAAACTGGGATTGAGTGAGGTTGAGATTTGTTCGGTTATCTGTATAATGTCAAAACTGAATCTACAACCTAAGTTTTTTTCATCTCTAATTTTCTTCCTCTACCACTGGTATTCCCTAGCTTTTCTACTTTAAACTACCTATTTTCCTTCAAACTTAAAAAAAAAAACAACAAGTATTCACTCACTAAAAAATTACTGAGAAATTTGTGTTAAATTCTTTTTACGTGATTTCTGACACTAATAATTTAAAAAAGAATGAAACCGAGGGAAATCAATGAAGCCCCTCTGCATCTACCATTTTTAGTCTTCCCTTGACCTTAATTATTTAACCAATTGCTGCAAACTTATTATTAGTGGTCTTTGGAATTCATCAACAAACTTATCATTAATGGTCTTTTAAATTCATTACCAAAATAATCTAAACCTATTATTAAAACATTTATATTTTCACTTGTCTACATATAAACATTAAACTTGCATTTAAAATTGAATCCAATAAAACAACTTTTTAAAACCTCTTAGTAACTAGCTTCTTAACCATCTTTTTTAAGAAGTTGGATTAATTATTAAAATAACAGATTATTTGCCTTGAGATTAACTGCTTGGTTTTTAAAGCCAATTTGTATGGGTAGACAGCCTGCTGTTCACTGCATATTAAAATTCAGTATACCCAAAGTAGATTTCAGCTTTGTTTAGCTACTTTGCAGATCCCACATGATATTACAGTATCCTCAAAGGCAGTATACTCATTTGAAAACTCCTTAGCATCCATCCACATGAAGTAAATCTCTATATACATATCATAGAGCAACGCAGATCTTAGAAATTACTGATGCTGTTTCCAACAGGAAATATCATTTACCAAACAGTAAAATTTTTAATGAGGACAAATGCACATTTTTTCAGGTTAAGCATCTTTTTTTACCCCCACCCTCACATACACAAGTGAAACAGGCATATATTAAAGCAAGCCTGGGAATACTAGTGCAAGTTCATGCTGATGTTTCTGAATTGACTAAAGTTTCTCTAGGTAGTGTGAAAATGAGAGATTTCTACTTGTTAACAAGCACTTATTCCCTGGTCACTGTGGTTGGTTCAGAAGTAGGCATTTGTCCCAGTCAACTTTGGTTACTACTTTTATCAGTACTGTTGGGAAAGGAGAGTCTCTCTTGGTGTGATAAGAAAATAATTTTTTGGGCCTCCCTGGTGGTACAATGGGTTAAGCACAGCACTATGAAGCTATCCAGAGCCACTGCAGCACGAGTTCAATACTTCGCCAGGGATATTCCCACATGGTGCAGCAGACCTCTCCTGCCTCGCCCACTGCTCCCCTCAGCAGTGTATTTCAGTCGATCTGCCTGTTCTGCTCCCCACTGTCTCTGGTGAATCCTCTCACCACCCCACATCTCTGACCTACACCCCAGCATGTATGCATAAATAAATCTTTTAAAAAAAGGAAAATAACTTTAAAAAATGATATAATTTTTCTTTAGTATCTAGGCGTGCAATTTGCATGTTTCTTAATTTACAATTATATGATTTTTTACAAAGTACTTTAATTGAAATAGTCAATTCTGTGATTGATCAGACATGGAGCTGAAAAAATATATTGGTTAAGATGTCTTTTAATGTCTTTTAATGCTAATAGTCATCTATGCTATTCTTATTTTTATTTCCCTAGGAAGATCAAGCCTATAATTACTTTGGTGTTTATATTGCAATTTTTAGAGTAGATAATCTTATATACAAACCACCTTAAGCTGCCCACTGAAGGACTCAATTATTTCCTAAAGCCCTCTGCTTTTGTGGTATGAGAGCATAACTAGGCTGCTTCTGTGGTTTATTTTCAGGGTCTGAATTTCTCTTTTTGAAGATCTCTCCACTTTAAGTAGATGGTAAGCTGAAATGGTTAACTAACTATTGACATTTTAGAGAGTTAGGTGCGGTTGTGTTCATGGAGAGTCATTGACTCTCGTGGTTGGGTGGCAATGAGAAGACTGGGAATAGATCTCAATATTTATAAAATTGTTGAGTCACCTTTTCTTGAGTTATTTATATCTGTCTGGTATCTATTCTTCCCTATTCCTGATAGATCAGTAACTGAACTTCTAAGAAGAATCACTCTTTCCTACTTATTTCTTCATGTTTTGGATCATGTGATACCTATCACATGAACCAAATTTGACCAACCACAGCACTACTCATGAACTTGCCAGAGTCTATAAGATTTATGTTTCAGATTTTTTGATAGAATAATTAGAATTTGACCAACCACAGCACTGCTCATGAACTTGCCAGAGTCTATAAGATTTATGTTTCAGATTTTTTGATAGAATAATTAGAATTTTAGACAGGGAGTGTCTTCTTACACCCATTGGCTTTGATATTGGGCATATGGCAACCTGGAAAGGTTGGCTCCAGAAGCAGACACAGCCCTGAAGCTTTTTACCATTTCCATGCTAGTAAACCCAACAGCTTCCAGCTGTAAGCTCTAGGTCTCTCTGATGACGGCGTCCAGTCCCCTTGGCTGGCATAGGCGTGAGACTAGCCGCAAGTATCAGAGACAATGCTCTCAGGACAGCTTTTCACCAGTGACTAATGGTTGATAAAACCCCACTCCCTCACAAATCTCTGAACTGTAGACATGCATTTTCAAATCAAACTAGTATTTATTATTTACTTTTGAATGGATATATGTATACATGTCCACGTACACATAAATATTCACACAAGTCATGTTACTTTTATATTGTTCTTAACATTGTAGACTAAGGGGGGGGTGTTTAACATTTTTTAGTGCCTTTCATGACTGAATCATAGAATGCTGTTCTAATTAGGTCAATTTAAAAAAACCCAATATTCATAAAATTCCAGTCCTAACATTCCGCCAGTATTTACGAGTACAGTCATATTGTCTCTGTAGCCAGCTTAGTCTGTAGTCTAAGTCACTTAGTGTTATCCATTCTGATCCATCAATATGATGTAGTTTTAGAGTCGAAGGATTTGAGAGCAGAGCGGGGTCCTTGGGTTCACCCTGGGAAAGGTTTCACCAGCGCTCCCTTCGATAGCACGCGGCAAGTTTCTCCACGAAGCAAAGACTCAGTTGTAAAGAACAGGTTTATTAGGAAAAGGGTCAACGAAGCATAGGACACTTGCATAGACACAAGCGGGCAGAAAGAGCTGCCCCGCTGAGGGGCAGGTTTGCTAAGAGAGGCCTGCATGGTGCAGGTCACAGGCAGACAGGCAGGCCGCTGCCCTGCAGAGAGACAGAGTTGGTAAAGGAGAGCACCTGCATAGGCACAGGTGGGCAGAGAAATGGCTGCCCCAAGTTCCTGCCAGGATGGCGCTGATATAATCCTCTTTCAGTTGGGAGTGGGCTCATCCTGTAGGATGGCTGTCTGTTTACTGGCTAGTTAGAATTAGAAAAGAGACCGGGAGATTCTACAGTGGGCTCAATCTTCATATCCTTGGCCCTAAAGACTGCTGTCTAGCGCCTACCCATGCTCTGCAACCCAGGAGCCGGGTGCCAATGGTTATATTGATTTTTTCTACCCCTACTTCCTTGTGTGGGTCTAGTTCTAATCTTATTTTGCGTTATATCTCCTCCATCAAATGCACACACCACAATCTCTTAAAACTGGAGTTGATATCCTGACTGTGTGTGCACATCCATCATCAACACTATGATGCATCCCCCATCCACGTCCCCACCCTGCACCATCTCCCCTGGCTTCATCCCACATACTCAGAGAACGTTTCTGCTTCCCCAGCTAAGGACCAAGCTTATTGAAATTGAGAATAGAACACTCATTTCCTGGCCAGGAAAGGAAATGTGAAGAATGTGACTCTCGCCCTTTTTTACTTGCAACAGACTGAAGTCAGGGTAAGTTTTAAAGATATTAGCATTGGGTGGGTTTCTTATCTTCTCCACTCCAAACAGAAAGCAAGACCTTTGGTCTTTCTTTGCCTTTATATTTTTATATGATTGAAAATTTAGTCTTTTGAAATTTTTGCCCTTATTTTCCTGAATTTATTGAATTTATGTGGGATCCCCAGCCCCCATCCTTTGTTCCTGGGATGTAGTCTTGGTGTCATAGTTGTTCTGGGTGAAGCTGGAATATAGAGTTAAGGCAAGGAGCCTCTCCCAACGACAAAAGTCTTGGTATGAGGATATCTGCTGAAAACAGCAGGCACACATTATGGCCAGATTAGCATAACCAGCTAGATCTCCTTAATAGGAAGTTAAGTGTAAATAGGGATTTGAGATAGGATGTTTTGAGCAGTAGCAGCTTCAGCACCCCCAGTGCAGCTACCCCTACTCACTTCCTCCTAGTTTGTGCCAGACTATCATGGATCCCTAATCCACATCCCTACCCTGCACCTTCCTCCACAGACTTGCCCACCTTCCCTGAATCTAACCCCTTCTAATAAAAGTTGTGAGACTGGGCCTGGGGAAGGCTGCCATATCTCTAGAGATGTGAGCCTTGAGGCTGCATCTCCAGAAGGGTGGCCCCTCTAGAGGACTCTCTATCTCTCACTACTTGGACTCTTGAGTCGTTTTTTGTCCTTGGTCCCTTGCTACTTCCAACATTGCCACCCTGCAGAGCGACAAATTTGTATATGCACAGGAGTGTCAGGGAACAAGGGGAGAGCTCTCCAAAGGAAATAGATATATAGCAATGTGCCTGTTAACAGAGAAAGAGAAGGATGCCCAATTTAAGAAGTTCCCAGTGGAATGGAGGCCCTGCCCAGTCTTCTATCAGATAAATTTCCTAGATTCAAGGTCACACAGTTCTCTCTCAGCAGGAAGACAAAAAGTTTGGGTACATTCACGTGATTTAGGGCAATTTAAAATATTTATTTTTCAAATTAGGAAATAGCTATAGGATATAAACTCAGAACATAATACAATGGGTATTTCTTACCCCTTCAATTTTAGGCGTGAAGAACCGTACGCTCAACTGCAAATAGAAGAGGGTCATCAAAAACAGTTGCTATTCTCCTACTGTGAGAGCATCATCTCTGGACCAAGGGCTTGTCATCTTATGAGGAACCCCAATGTGACCATGGGGGAAGTGCTACTTTATATTCCCCAGGGAAAAGGCCAAGAAACTGAGGGAAGTTGAGGCCAAAATCTGCTAGGTCAAGGTGTTGTAATGCTTTCCCTGGTGTCTGATGGAACCAAACATAGCCTGGGATCGAGCACATTTTGTGTTTGCAGATGCCTCAACCAATAGTCTAATCTAGTTGAGAAATTTTGCACAGTCTGAGCAACACCCCAAAGGCTTTAAAACCGAAAATATGCACACTGTGATGTAAAGATTTATGGGTTTCGGTGTCAAACATTCCAGTGGGGAGATTTTAAAAATTAATTTGTATTCCAGGCAGCATAACATGGAGTATTTGCGGCATTTAAGAATTTTAAATATGAGGAGTGTGCTGAATGGGGAAGTGATTCATTTGAAATAGTGTATCAGAGTTTAGAACAGGTGGGGAAACTCAACTTTTTTTAATGGATGAAAATGTTTCAAAATTGAGTTTTGCTTTGCCCACACAGGAGTACTAAGAAACCAAAGCACCAGCCTTCATCTCTGCTAAAGAGCTCTGAATATGTAATATTATAGTCACTTCCGCACAAACCACCATGTGTGTTTGTAAACAACTAAAAGACCCAGCTAATCTTGAGCAATACACAAATGAGCCATCTTAGAGAATGCCAGTCGCCTGCTAATAACTTTCTAAAATTGCTCTCCAGCACTAATTGAAACCATAAATCGTTATCACATTCAAAGCCTAGCCACTGTACACCATTAACTCGCTTGGTTCTTAATCTTCTTCTGGGGTACTTCCTCGATGTCTCCTTCTTCCCCTAGGAGCAACCCACATTTATTATTACAGTTCAAATACCATGAGATATTCCTTTGGGAGAGCTGTAAGGCATCTCTCTAAGAATGTCAATATGAGGGCAGGCTTAATAGGAATCTACCCTGTTCCCATTGGAGCAAGATCAAAAAATGTCGGTAAAATATATTTTCACTCATTTCATGCTCGATGCCTGTAGATAACAGATCGAAGAATATTTAAATCCTGCTTTGTTAAGACAGCTTGCTCCTATTTTATAGTGGAACAGGTAGGAGGCTATGGTTGCTTCTAGACAATTTGCCAGACAAGAAAAATGGCTTCACAGACCATCTGACAGCTTTATTCTTGTGGCTCTGGCAGAAAAATAGGCAAAAAAGACTGTAGAGGCAGCTGATTGGAATACAACACAAAAGTTCAGAAAAATATTAACTGGTTGTAAAATGAGTGGGAGGATGTAGTAAAGGAACTGGCATTTCAGTTATATAAAATCACTTATTACAGCATTTTTATAGCTAAATTGTGCTCCGTTTCTGTGCTGTATCTTCAGGTCTATTGCCTGGAATGGATGGTATAGAATCCTTTCACAAGGCATGTGCTGTTTATATGGAAGAGAGAAGTAGCAACTATGAATTATTTTAGGGCTGAATCATACTCCTGATCCCAATGAAGACCCGGGGCAGTTTGGGCTGATTTACATTAGGACCTGTGCTTTGACAGATATGTGCTGGCCCCATTTATTTTCTGGCACGACTGCTTGTGGGCCTTCTAGTGGTTATTTGCAATTAATGTGGAATGCTCTGAAACCTGTACCAACACAACCAGTTGGGGACTTCAAATAGCTGAGACAACAGTGAATGCTGCAACTTTGCTGTCCCTTGAAGCCAAAAAAGACTGGCTTAATAAAGTATTTTCTTAGATGCTGGCCCACCTGGTAGAGAGAGCCTTAGTTCATCCCTTTAAGTCAAACTTGCTCATTAAACACAGAAATCATCCTCTCAACCCTTGTAAGGAAGTAATAAGGATTTGGATATTCCCTTAAGAAAGTACTTGTTTAGCATAACAATGGAATGATATAGACCATGACCCCCGCCCCCTGCAAGAATATACCCTATATTTGCAAAATATTTTAATGTGTTTGTCCAAAGAAATGAAACAGCATTGAGTAGGTTTTCCATTTGTAGGACTTTCCCAGTGCTTCCATATCCTAACATGCACTTCAGATTTCTAAGACAGAAATATATGCATTTGTGATATCTCTTTCCCCTAAGACTCTTTATTTCATGGAATATGTGTGTGGTCAGTATTACTTAGAATATTATAATAAGCAATGTCCTTCTCTATCATGAACTCCACTATACAGGGAAGAATGATGTTCCTTTAAATGTCAGGCAGGTTTAAATAATTGCCTTTTCAAAAAAATATTTAGAATTTCCCCATTCTATTGCCTTCATCACAGATTAATGATCAAATGTCTTTCTTTCGGCACCCAAAATCCAAGATGATTTGGTTCCTGCCTGGTTTGTCCCTTTATGACCCATTGTACTCTAGTCAAAGTTACTTCTTGCTGCTCTAAGTATATTCTTTGTACCTCTCACCTCTGTATCTTTGAACACAGTGCTTTCTCTTTCTGGAACAATCTGTCCCCTTACTTCTACATATTTGGGCTTAATTATTTTTTCAGAATCATGCAATCACTTCCTCTGTGAAGCCTTCGCCAGACTTGTTGCTGGGAATCAATCAGTCTTTTCTGCTTTTGTGTTCTTATTGCATTTGGTTTGCTAGCTGACCTCAGCCTTCCTAGACTCTGGTTCTTTGCTGATTTCTATGAGTTCTGCTTGAATGTGTGTTCCCTGAGGGCAGGGACTATGTCTTGTTCATTCTGGGGGACAGAGTCTGTTACAGTGTCAGAGTATAAAGTCTTACTAAGCAGATCTGCAACTCTGGGACCCCATTTCTAGCTAACCCTCTCCCAGCTCCCTGCAATTTTCATTGGAAATAGCCAGGTCATCACAGAGAGCGGAGTGTACCTTAGACCCTAGTAAGTCTGAGGAGCTCCAGTGTTACACTGTGTGTCTTTATAACTCCACAATTGACAGGATTCTTCTGGCTGAGAGACAATTTTCCTGGACATATTTAATTTATCCGCAGAAATTGCTCCAGATTTTCACCTATTAAACTGAGCTTGCTAGGCTGATGGAGACAGTAGAACTTACAAAAGACCTAGTGTACTCTTACTTAAAAAAAAAAAAAAAGATTTATTTATTTACCCATACAAGCTGGGGTACAGGCCAGAGGTGTGGGACAGCGAGAGGGTTCACCAGAGGCAGAACGGGGAGCAGAACAGGTAGATCAGAAATACACTGCTGAGGGGAGCAGCAGGTGAGGCAGGAGAGGTCTGCTGCACATTGTAGGAATCTCCCCGGGTGTCGAACTCTCATTGCTGCTGACAGCTACACACAGCAGCGCTTAACCGCTGGGCCACCAGGAAGGCCCCTGCACTCTTACTTCTCACATCCAGCAACCACCAATGAGCACACCCCTGATGAGGGTGCTTTTCTTTCCTTACTCATGATTTTCAAAGCACCCTCCCCAGAGCCCTCTGGTGACAATTTCGCAGACTGTTATTTTCTCCATGGCTTCTTCCTGGAGTAATTTTTAGTTCTCTCCCTTGAAATTTGAGAAACCCTTTTCACCCTCACCTTAGTTGTTTTTTGGGTTTTTTCTTCCCCTAGTTTTAGTTCTGGGGAACCCAAACTAAGTTGAAGACCTAAACCTCATTTTTCTCATAACACATCTGCGATTACTTTGCGTGATTCCAAAGAGCAATACATTATGGATTGAAGAGCCAGCATGAGCTCTGGTGTCAAACTATCTGGATTCATATCCTGGTTGCAACACTAAAAGCTGTGTTGGGGCTAATTAACCTTTATGACCTCGCTTTTCTTAGCTATATAAAAGAGATAAGAGTAGTTCCTACTGCATAGTTTTTGTAGAATGAAAGGAAAGGACATGTGTGAAACTTCTGGCACAATGCCTGGCATGTTGTCAGTGCTCAAACTAGTAGCTTTTGCTATTATTTTAAAACATGAAGGGACCAATTCCAAGCTCAGGTTGTCCCTAGACAACATGTTTGCTAGCCCATGTTGGCCTCACCTGTAAAGTGGGTGTGTTTGTTATCTGTTGTTCCGTAACACTGTACAACAAACTCTGAGTTAAGACAACACATATTCATTATCGCACAGTTAGGGTTAGTCCAGACACCACTTAGCTGGATCCTCTACAAGGTTATAATCACATGTCAGCTCTGAGGTTCTCATCTGGAGGCTGATGTGGGAAGATTCGTTTCCAAGCTCAATCAGATTGTTGGTAGAATTCGTTTGCCTGTGACTGTGTGTAGTGCCAAGCCTGCAGCCTGGCAAGGCAATGAGGCCAGGGGGCTGGGAGGTTGGCCAGGCAACCGAGCCTCTCAGCCCCTGTGATCTTTACACTCTTCCTCTGGGCTCTCTGGCATTCTCTTTCACTTCACCTCTCCTCTTCTGTAATCACACATCGTCCTGTAGCCATCCTCCATCTTTGAGTGATGCTGCTCTTATAGCCCTGACCTCTAGGCTCAGGTGTGCCCACTTACGCATGCCCACACCCATGCTCCAGGTATCCACCATCAGGCACTCATACCCCAAGCCCACGTTCCCAAGCACCTCCTGCATTGCACAATCAAGGCCACAGGTGATAGCCACGGAGGCAAGTGGCATAAAAGCCCTGATCAATCCATTTACCCTACACTGTGGAACTCCTGGCAGCTTGCTTCCTCTTCAAAATCCAACAATGGAGAGAGATTCCAGAAAGATGGGTACTATCGTGTGTTCAACATGGGTCATTACCTTGGCCACATATCATTGGTTAGATGCAAGTCCGATCTACACTTGAAGGAATCTCAGAAAGGTGAATAACAGGAAGCAACATTCTGAAGCCATTGTAGGGCCTGCCCAACACAAGGAGGATGATAATAATATGAACTATCTCATGGATCATTGTGAGGAATAAATGAATGAACACATATGGAGCATTTGAAAAGTTTCCTGGCCTGTAGTAAGTACTCACTAGGGGTTTCTCTTTATAATAAGGCCTGTGAGTAGAGAAGGGGGCTGGGGTGAAGGAATGAAGGAAGGAAGGGAGGGAAGGAGGGATAGAGGGAGGAGAGGAGGGAGGGGAGGGAGGGAGGCTGTTTAGGATTCATAAGATTCATAGATTCTTCCCAGGCCGGATTTATGCAGGGATGATTTTTTTCCAGCGGTTTTAGGTAAGCAGCTGGGAGCTCTGTTGTGGGTGTTATTGAATGTCAACTGTAGGTGGGTATTAACTCGCCTTAGTCATGTGTATCTAATTTAAAGTACGCCGTGTTTTCAGGCAAGTGTCTGTAATTGCCGCTTTTGCTAATTTTGAGAGTCACTTGTTGGCCTTCTTCCCTTACAACTGTGAGAGAGTTGGGAATCGAGGAGCGTGCTTGAGTGAAATGACTCCATCCTTTGTTTTACCTGTGGCTTCTGGGCAAAGTTTAGACATTCACAGAGCAAGGTTTCAGCTCAGGAAAACTGAGGCCAGGAATAGCCTCCCTGGTACATAAAGGAGGAGCACAAGGAATGAATTTCCTCATTCACTTCAAAATTCTGTGCCACACGTTGTGCTAGATGTTCAGAAGACAAGGAGGAAGAAACTTAAAAAAATATCATGGTTGTGTAATATTTAAAGTGTGACCACAAAATTCTGACAGTAAGGGGGAGGGGGAAATCTATCTCCTCTCCTGGAATTTGGGCTCTGTGACTGTTGACTAATGGAACATGGTGGCAATAATGCTGTGTCAGTTTCTAGTCTCAGACCTTAAGAAATCTTCAACCTTCACTACCCATCCCTTGGTATGCTTGCTCTTGAAATTCCATCAACATGCCCGCATGGAGAAGCCCTTGTGCAGATGAACTGAAAGCCAGCACCACCTGCAGCCACACAAGAGCCATCTCAAAAGGGTGTCCCCTGGTGCCAGTAAAACTGATGGTAGGCAGAACAGAGATGAGCTGTCCCCATTACTCCTTCCCAAACTGCATATTCTTGAGTCAAGTGATGGTGGTGGTCACCACTACAATTTTGGAGACATTTGTCATGTAGCAATAAATAACTAGGAAAATGGCCCTACGGTCTGGAAGAAAGAGAAAGGCAGTACTCATGATTAAAAGCAGCAATTGTCTATCTATCTGCTGAGATCACTGCTCTGCAGGTTAAGAAGAAACATGGTTCTTTCTCTGAGGCCATGAGAGAAGCATTTGACTTAGGGTATGCAGACAGGGAGGGCTCCCCTGAAGAAGTGATGCTTGAGCTAAGATCAAAAGGTTAGAAAGTTAACTTAATGAAGGAGGGGCAAGAAGCTTGTGCAAAGGCTTCATGGTGAAAAGAAGTGCATAAGGTGTCTGAGGAAGTGAAGGAAGGTCTGTGTTAATGGAGGGGGAGGGAATGAGTGAACAAGATGCTGCAGTCAAGCTGGAAGCATCCAGATGTTAGAGGGTTTGTCCCTGTTGGAGGGCTGCCCTGAATTCCCATGTGAGAATGTGGGGCTTAGAGCCATGTGTAAGGTAAGTGGCAGAGGAAGAGGGAAAGCTTGAGAAGGGAAGATATAACTCACTCACTCATCTTCCCTGCAAATTCAAGCCTCGGTGAGTGACCACACTGTTGGCATGGGGTAGGGGTATTGAGTCAGTAGAAACTGTTTCCTGGCAGAAGAAAGGCTGAAAACATTTTCTTAATAGTTTGAACTCTTTTTTTTTTTTCAGACTGCATTTCTTAGTTGACCTAATTCAGTTGCAGTGGCTACAGGAGTTTTTAATAGATTCACAGGGCTAGTGTCTCACAGACTGCTCTCTATTTTTGCATTTGTAGAGTGAAGAAATTATACTTTCTGGAATTTGGCCTGATTTCTTTCCTCTTTCTTCTAATAGATGGGGAAACACAGAACAGATAACTTTAGATATGTTTTGTTCATGTGTGTGAGGACATTCGCTCCATCCCCCACCCCAATTTGACTTTTCAGGCAGGAGCTTATTCCCTTGAATCTCAGCTTCACCTGCTCCTTCCTTTCCTCACTGCAGCTTGTCTTCATTACCTCACATCTCAGGTTCAGCTTCATCTTAGCAACAAGTACTTTTTGAGCAACCGTTGTGTGCCTGCTGTCTCTGTAGAACTTAACCCCCCAGCATGAGGCACTGGGAATTAAGGGGGGGAAACATGAAATCTGACCAGGGCAATGGTTCTCAACCCTGGCATAAAAGTGAGGCGAGGCAGAGGTGGGGAGTTTAAAATATGTTGATGCTTTAGACCTATCCCTAGAGATTCAGATTTTTTTGTCTTTGACTATCGGAGTGGAATAAATTAGCAGGACATATGTGGTAAATGATCAGATTCAGAGACATCAGCATTAATTCATGTTTGTTTCAGTATAGATACAGATGGTTACCTACAGAAATAGTTACACTAATCCATGATTATACAGATTTCTGTATCAGCATATATCAATTACTCTGATAGAGCCTAGAAACAATGGCACCCCGATGGTGACTTTTAGAATACCTATAGTTCAAACCTCCTATTGCCACCTTCCAATAAAAGAAACCAGAACTTCTTAGAGAAATAGCCAGTTTTAGCACTGAGAAATGAATATACAAGATGAGCCTGGATTTTCTACAAATCTAAAACCTTTCTAAAATAAAAAGTTTATTTAAAAAATATGTCTGTTTCAGTACTTTGTCCACCTCCATCTCCATATTTGTCATCTAGCTACGTAACTAGATCATAAATTCCTTGAAGGTAAGGAAAACTCCCCTTTTTATAATGTCTTAGCATATGCTACAAGAGTCCATGCACAGTAAGTAGGGAACTATGTCAAATTTATTGCAATGTTTGAGAATGATAATGGTCTGATAAAAAAGCATTTTTAAGTAACATATGCTTCTTTTTTTAAATTAAAAAGAATTTTTTTTTAATTTTTTTTTTTTGTTCACGCTGGGGTACAGGCCAGAGGTGGGGGGCGGCGAGAGGGTTCAACAGAGACAGAGTGGGGAACAGAACAGGCAGATCAGAAATACACTGCTGAGGGGAGCAGCGGGCTAGGCAGGAGAGGTCTGCTGCACCATGTGGGACTCTCCTCTGCGGGACTCTCCCCAGCTGGGCGTGGAACCCACATTGCACGCCGCCCGACAGCTCCACAGTGCAGCACTCAACCACTGCGCCGCCAGGGAGGCCCTAAATTAAAAAGTATTTAAAGCAAAAACGGGAACATAATAAAAGCACTTACGATTACATAATGTCTAAGAAGATCACTGTTAATGTTTTGATATTCCTCTAGATGTTCTTCATTTTCTACTATAAAACTAGGATCCTGCATTGCCTACTATTTTGAAACCTATTTCCGCTAATGGTCTATTATGAACTGTTCTCATTGCATAAATAATTTTTAAAACATAAAAACAAGAATTTTACTAGCTGGATAATGTTTAATTGTTAAGTTGACTCCAAAACATAGGAAAGGAAGGAAATGGAATAAAGAATAGGGAGGAGCAGAGCACTTGTTAGTGATGGCAGTGGCTAAGGCATTTGGTGTCTGGAGCACTTTGCTTATTGTATGGTGGGAGTCTGACAGACAGAGGGAACACTAATTCTCCTAGTTGCTCTGAGTCCAGTTTTCTGTAGACAAAAGAATGAAACTAAGTCATTGCAGTCTCTCCCTCTTTCCACTGCTAGTGAATAGGAAGGACAGACACCAACAAGTGGAACAGTATCTTCAGTGTCACGATGATTCTTTGTCTCAGTCCATGGATCTTCTTAGGCTTGGAAGTTAATTGGCAGACACAGTAACTCTGGCCTGTGTGTAGTTCCAGGTTTTTCCAGTTCAAAGAGTCAAAGTTGACCTATTTGTAGAACAGTAGTGTTGCCTCCCAACTAATTGAAAGGATGCTGGTTTCTCCCCTATCCTCAGAATGTGTTAAAATCAGAGTGACCAGCAGGATTAGGATCCATTCTGCAAATCCTCGAGTATCTACATCAATTGCTACCCACAAAAAAGGTGAAAAAAATGAAGTTACACAATGTTCCAGCAGGTTCTTTCTTAACATAACAAACTGTATGTGGGATATCCTAAAAAAAAGTCTTGGTCTTCAGTTAGTACAGTGGTTCTGTTTCTTCATTAACCAATTTTTGGAAGCAGAAAAAGAAATCAGATAGATCTTATAAAAAACTCAGTTGCTGTGTCCCATATTCTATGGTAACCATTCCCCTTTTGGACACCTGGAAGCAAAATTGAAGGGAAAACTGAGTGGGTTGTTGTGAGTAGAGACTTATTTTTGGCTGACATAACAAGGACATTTAGAAAACAATGAGTGTTTACATGGAGAGTGAAGGAGGCAGTCACGAAAGTGTGGGACCAGTGTGAATTTGGGGTTTTGAATAGTATTGTGGGTGACTGCTGACATTTGAAT
This sequence comes from Scalopus aquaticus, assembly GCA_004024925.1. Taxonomy (NCBI): domain Eukaryota; kingdom Metazoa; phylum Chordata; class Mammalia; order Eulipotyphla; family Talpidae; genus Scalopus; species Scalopus aquaticus. Next base: position 98,894 of record PVIJ01003346.1, on the reverse strand, counting down.
ACTTTTATCTGGGGTGGATTACATATTTATGGATTGACTGTGAGGACATTTAATTGGCATTTAGTAATGCCAAATCAACAACTGATTCAACTTGGTGAAAAAAAAAATCATCGTCAATCCTGCTGAGAAATTTGCTGTAGAAATGTGTTGATTAGTGTTTTAGTGTTTCTGGGTGTTAGAGAATGTATGTGGCCACTTGCAGAAAACCAGCCATTCTGAAATATCAGACTTCACAGTTATGGTGGGGATTGTCTTAGAGAAAACGTCATGGTCTTGTGAGTCCTTCTCAGATTCCATCCCAGGAAGGTTAGTTAGAAAAATAATTTAAGACCCTGCTTAAAAGTAATGGGAATTATGAGATATTAGATGTCCTTAGAATACAGAATCAGAAAGATTGTGTTCAAGCACCTGCTTTGTTACTACCTTGCTATGCAACAAAGCAAAACCCAGAATCATAGGCAATTGCATGTCACTATGGTATGGGCAGGTGACATGGGATCAGAAAGTTTGGGTCCAAGTCCTTGTTACATCTTTCTTAGCTATGTGACCATAAGCAAATCAGAAAGTATTCCTGAGCTTCAGTTTCCCGTTCTATGCAATGAGAATACTCTAATACAACACAAGCCTTACAACCTGTACCCTCATGTCGTAAGAATGATGTGGTGAGGATGTAAATCCTAATGCAGATAATAATCATAGTTATGAACTGGTCGCACTCACACTAAAGTGGTATTGCTAAGTGTTTCTAGTTTTGATGGAAGAAAATTTAAGACTTTGGAAATGTATTATTTAATCATGAGTGGCTTTCTTGTTGCTTTTACACAAAACCAGACTGTCTCCTTAAAGCAGAAAGAAAAACTTTCATCTCTAGGCCTTTCCCATCAGAGAGCCAAGAGTCTCTGTTCAAAAAGGGGGAGGGTTTACAAGGCCAGCTTGACCAGGCGAGGCTTTGTGTTTAAATAGAAGCAGATCTTGAATTCCAAGGTGGTACAGTGAATAATTCCCAGGCCAGAATTCCAGTTGGGCTAAGAGCTAGGAAGAGGGACTCTGTTATAATTATCTCGTGATGAATAGCCTTGAGGTCCTTACCAAGAAAGCATCATGGATGAGGCCAGATCCCATGACCTTGATATGAAAAAGAGACCAAGTATGTTGTAACCAGGGCTCCAGGACACAGATTTTATGAATTCCTCTTATTTTATAAGAGGGAGTAATTAAATCTTTTTAATTTTTTATGTTCTTGTCTATTCTCCCACTAGTAAAGTATAAACTTTTTGAAGATAAACATATTAGAGTTTCATTAGCTAGAAGCATCTAACAAGTGAGGATCCTGTATTAATTTGAAGGTAGAAAAACCAGCTCAGTCTCATCTCCAAAGCTCATTAGCTGTATGAGATTAGGTAGGAAGTGCTTACACCCTGAACCTTAACTTTTGCTTCTGGATAATGAGTATACTTTCCAATGGGACAGTTTGGTTTTGCACAGGTTTACTTAGTATTTACATTACATGCAGGGTGTGTATGTTGGTGCTTTATACACACTCATCTCTATAAAGACTCATTGAGATTCAATATCACATCCATTTTGTAGATGTACTCATTTGTCATTTTACAGAAACTAGAATGCCCTGAATTTTGGTTTTGGTTGTACTTTTTTCTATTTGGACTTACTCCTCAGGTAATGTCATCTGACCTCATTGCTTTATAAACCATGTACATCATACTTCCAATTTACTATATCAAATTCAAAACAGCTCCCTGAACTTTGGACTCACATACCCAACTGCCCACTCAGTATTAATAAGAATCTGAACATGGCCCAAGCTGAGCAGCTGATATTCCCCCTAAACATGCGTTTATTCTTCCTGTTGTACCCTTCTTGGTAAATGTTAACTCTGTTCTTTCAGTTATTCAGGCTAAAAGCCTTGGCTTCATCCTTGAATCCTCTCATAGTCTAACCTCTCACATTCACTCCTGGAAAGGTCCTTACTGTTCTATCTCTGGATCCCTCTCATCTGGCCTGCTGCTGCTACTCTCTAGTTCAAACCATATCATCTCTCACCTGGATTATTGTAAGAGCCTCCTTACTGGTCTGCCCTTGACCCATGATGGTCTATTCTCAGCACAGAGCCAGGGAAGTGCAGGTAGAAGGTTAAATTAGGTACTACGTCCCCTCCTCTCTGTCACCTCTTGATGACTGCAGTAAAAGCCAAGTCTTCAAGTGACCTGTGAGGACTGACATGATTTCTTCTCCTCAAGGCCCCTCTGACTTCATCTCCTTGCAACCTTGTGCTCCTACACCTTCTCTAGCCTCCTGACTATTTCTCTAACCCATTTCTTCCTCCTTTGTGTCTGATGCTCCCTCGACCTATGAATCTCTGCTCCCTGCAACCTGCGAGGCCCTGTCCTCATTTTCATCAGGATTGTCTCAAATATTCTCTCCATGACACTTCTGGGCTCCCTTGCTGAAACCCCAACCCTAAAAATGCCATCACTTACCTGATTCATCTTTCCCCTTAGCATGTATCATTGCCTAAAACAGCACATATTTCCTTGTTTATCATCTGTTTTTCCCCCTAGACTATGTTGCCCACATGGGCAAACAAATCTATTTTGTTCAAGGCAGTATTCCTACTACAAAGTGCATGACAGCAGTGCATGGCACTTGGGAGGTGCTCTCACATATTTTTGGAATTAATGAATAAGGAAACCAAACCATACAGAGATTAAGAAATTGCCCACTCTTCAAAAGGATAAAACAAGCAACAGTATGTGCAGTTTGAGACCTAAGGAGTCTCAGATGTGGGGAAGGCAAGATTTAGGCCCTTCTGGCTTTGGGCCACTCATTTCTGAAAGCCCTGAAGTGCTGTTCCTGCCAAAAAGTGTGTTTTAGAACTCTGGACAAGGGTGCCCCAGTGAGTAAGATGCTGGGGTCCCTGGCGCATAACGAGCTGGCACTGCTAACTCCTAGAGTTCTGTGTGTAACCCAGATTCATAGCCCTTGACATGGCTTGTCAGCTTCTACTGCCTTTGGTTCTAAATTTGTGTGATCTTAGCATAATTAGCCCAGTTTTTGTCATTCCACAACTGCTAAGTATGCAGTGGCTGTGGCGTGTTATGGTTCCTCTTGGAAGCAGATGACATATCATGAAATATTTATTAAAAAAAAACAAGTGCAGACTTTCTTAATTATTACCACTGACTGCTTTCCCCTCCAAGTCCAGGAGAGGCAAGTCTGTGCACATCAGGACTGCTTGAATATGATAATTTCCTTTTGATCTTTAATTTTTCTCCAATGCATTTGGGTACATTTTATGGCTCCTTTGAAAAGTTCCCCTCAACCTCACTGGCTGCTTGTTTATTCTCCCCAATCTGCAATGCCTTTTGTTTATATCATTTACATTTCTTAGACTGTTCAGATGAATAAATATTTCCCCTACTGCTCCAGTTTAATAAAACCACTATTGCTCATTAACGCTCTATGCTAGAATTAGCTGGAAAATACGCACTGGGGTTTCCCTTTTTTGTGTGTATTATAATAAAAGTATTATTTCTTTCTCTGGGACCCCTGAAGTATATTCTTGGAAATGGAGAGACAGATCTTTGGACACAAATTAGGAACTTCAGGTCATTGCTGTAGAAGACCCAGTTGTCACTCAATGGAATCACCAGCTGCAGAGTAGAATTTGAAAGTGAAATGTGCTTCAGTTTTTCATAGCCATTCCCCCAGGCCCCCCACGTCTTCCCACCTCCACTTTCCCTCACCCCCCCGCCCTTGCCCAAGTTCATAGGAAGAAAATAGATTGACTAATGCTACTTGGTCTCACTTTTCTCATTCTGGTATCAGACCTCCCTTCTATCCTCTTCCTGTCTCTTTCCTTCTTTTTCTCTTGTCCCATAAACCTCTTTTTAAACTATGATGAAGCCCAGGGTGTCTAAAATGGAACCAGAGGAGGGAAAGCTTGTTCCATGTCAGGATCATAGATCATTAAATAGACTTCTCCTTTAAACCAGGAAAACTGTCTCTCCTAAGTTTCTCCTGGCCTTTCACCACTGGCCTAAGTCTGCTTCTTGTAGGAGAAATCAAGAAAATTGGAATGGATAGAAACTTTTGTACTAAGATCTCAAAATATTCACTTACACCCAATTCTTTCACACTTGATGAGGGAAATAAAGCTAGTCCATTTCTTAGATGGGAAAATTGAGGAATTGATTAAGATCTGAAATGTAAATGGAATGCAGTAGGGAGGGAGTATTGCACATACACAAAAGAGCATTTATAACATAGTGAAACATAAAATACAATAAAAATGTGACTACTGAGAATGTACAACTCAAGAACTAAAACTTTACTACTGTCATTGAAGTCACCTCTAGGTTGGCCCAGAGTTAATTACTGTCATATTGTATTTATCATTCCTCTTCTTTTTACAAAATAGCATTCCTGCATTTGTACACATTTCTAAGCAATATTATTTTTTTTAAGTTTCTGAAAATGGTAATGTGCAGTAAGTAGTTCTGTGATTTATTTTTTTTACTAAGGCAATACAGCCTCATCATAATCCATACATGTGGCCCCCAATTCAAGCACATAAAATGTGGGGTCATATTACTTCTGGTATCCATTCTGGTCCTAACTTTTGCTGGTGGCTGTTGTCTGTAACTATCGAATGTCTGTGTGGACAGTTCTGCACAGCGTCACCGCTGGGAGAGAGCCAACAAGCAGAGCCACCGGGCCTGCACTGGGTGTGGCAAGAAGGGTGTTAGGTTGTTTCTTAGAGCAGCTGGTTTTAGTTATCCTGATCATTTTCCATTCCGAATGATTTTTCCAGGTTTGTACTCTGGTCAGCTCTTTGGTCAGCCTTTTGGGAAAAGATTTGTTGACTCTGTCTCTTGAACTAATTGACTTTTTGCTTAGTAGGTCATCTTTATTTAAAGTTTTTGTTCATATTTCATTTTCTAAAAAAGGAAAATTTTCCTACTTTTTGGCATCTTTGTGGTACTTTAATTCCTTTAACCAGCTGCTTAGCTCATTAATTTTCAGCCTTCTTTTTTCATGTAATCATCTAGATTTATACATTTTCTTAGAGTACTTTTTTGGTCTATCTACAAATCTTGATTTGTAGTTATATCAGTCAGGATAGTCTATATATGCTGCAGTAATAAACTGCTCCAATTCTCATTTGGCTAAAATGAAAAAAGTGGTTTCTAGCAATAGCATCTAGCAAGTTGATGCTATTGATGGTGGTTCATAGACCATGCATTGAGTAACACTGATTAAATTATTTTTTTCTTAATTACTTGTACCTTAAATTACTAATATTTATGAAATATGTACCTGACATTACAAAATAGATAAAGATCTTCTATTCCATGAGTAATTTACACTTCTTTATTATCTCTGCAGACATTCTCTAGAGCTTATCTTGATGATATTAATCATCCATTTCAACTTGGGAATTAAGGGGCAAAAAGATAAAATAGCAGGGATTTGACCCTAGATACTGACCTCATGGTCTTATTCAACTGTCCAGACTGCACATGAAGGCAATTCAGAGACTCCTGCAGTGTGCTATTCCCTGTGTCTGTTGCTTTCCCCTGAATGGCTCACCTTGAAAGGCACCCCCAAATTGAAAATCTGTTATGTTGGTGAAATCTCACAGTATCTGCCATGTTTACTTCCCAAGTAAATGAATTTCCTTACATATAAATCAACAGTGGGTCATCTTATAACACTCTCCCAATGCTGATTGATTGTGCCAGAGAAGGGAATCTAACTCAAAGGCAGTCCAGTGGGAAAGCTCCATGAAACTAGAATAATGAAAATTCACTGCATCACTCAGATTCTCAGCTCCATGAGGCAATGTACTATTTTCTCATTCTTCTCATGACACCAGGTTATAAGTCTCTTTATATTTGGGAGCTTGAACTCTATTGTGTTTAGTGTGAGTTAAGAGAGCCTGTTTTCCAATAGAGGCTCATGGGGACATAATACTCGATTGTTCAAAAGTCAGCAGCATCCCAAAGTTGAAAACTGGGGGTGATCTGCCCTGGGCAGAGGTGAGTATTTTTCAGTTCCCTGCTGGATGATAATAAGAAGCAAATTCATGGATTTTATTATTGTTTACACATTTTTATAGGCAAGGCACCCACTATTACCTGTCCTGGGATTGAGTACACTCACCAGCTATTCTTAGTATGCCACTGTCAAAAGGACAGGCCTCTAGGGATTGAGGGTTGGGGATGGGGAGCAAGAACTCAGCTCCTCTTTCTTGGAATGACAGGGGAGGGGCCATCCTCTCTTACATAACACCAAGGAGAGGTAATAATGGTGACATGTGTAAGTATGTAGAGTGGGTACTATCTGCAGTGATCTTGGAAGCTAAAATTAAAGGGAACAAATATATGACTGGATGAATTATGGAAATTTAGTCAACAAACATCCTAGTTGTTCCCCGCTATGGATTATCACCATTAGCTTTTCCCCGATTTTCCATAGATTTCAGGGTCCTTATTCATCCATTTCTCCAAAATGATAAAGATTTTCCACCAGTGTGGTAATGGAACATGGAGGAAGGTGGTCCTAAATTTGGTTTGATTTAGAAAATTAAAGAATTTGACTTTTCTTGTATCTGCATATCAAGAAACAAATACATACCTACTAAGCTTTCTTGCTTATTTCCATATTTATTAAAATAATCATCCATACTCAAGAAAAGCTGTGTGTGATCTTTTATTCCTTGCAGATAAGAAGAGCCAAACTGACACAGAAACTTCAAAATGAGTCTCTCCCAAGCAAAAGTTTGCTGTTTCAGAACAAAGAGGAGAATCGCTCAGTTTCATATGGAAGTTAGTGTCAGAAAATAATTACCAGCTCCTGCTTTGTCCTTCTAGTGGCTTTGGACAAGCCCCTTTCCTGTGTTTGATGGGACATTCTGGGCAATGCAGAATGGGATCCTAAGCCAAGAAAAGATATGTGAGTTCCCAGGAGAAGGGAGGAAAAGAGGGAAAGGAAAAATTGTGTTTCCACAAATACAGAGTGTTTTGTTCTGTCTCTTCTGCTGAGAAAATGTCTTCTTTGGAAAATCAGGCATTCCCTGTAGACTGTTTAAACCTTCTCAACAGGCTACAGCCCCCCTTTGGCAAGACTTACATCCCTCGATGAATGTCAGTGCAGCCTGTGCCCCTCATTAAAACATCAAGGCCTCCTTTACCTTGAAGTTACCATCAGGTTATTACTGGACTCCCAGAATTCTTAAATAGCAGGCTCTGGAAGCCCCTGTTTGCACATCCCTAGTGGATGAGTTTTTCTTCTGACATAGGAAGGAAGTCACAGAATGTAGATTTTATATTTACCTGAATTATAGAGTCTATGTAGGACTTTAATGAGAAAAGATTTAAATTTTCATCTCCATTATCAAATGCTCTTCCTCATCTAGAGATTTCAAAATTGGCCATAGCTACTATATCAGTTCAAGCAATCTCTTAGATAAGACTGAGAAGTAGCCTACTTTCTGATGTTGGGGCACTTACCCTGGTCCCATTACCCCTGTTTCCTTGGGGATAATGAAAGAACCTACCTCTCACCCCAAGTCTGGCCTTCTCATTTTTCAAAACTCTTCCGTCCTTAAAAGTTACATTAACATTATCCTGGATTGACTTACTCAGTTAAGGGACCAATTTAAGATTTCACAACCATGGCTGAGTTATTCATTTATTGCTACATAAACTCATCCCCAAATTTAGTGACCTAAATGGCCATATTGCTATATTATCTCTCCCAGTCTCTGTTGGTCAGGTATTTGGAAAGGGATCAGATGGAAAGTTCTTGCTTGAGACTTCTATCTGCTGCAGTCTTATGTTGGTTGGGGCTAGAATCATTTGAAAGCTTGACTGGGCTGAAGGGTTCACTTCCAAGATTACACATTCATGTGTATGACTTCAGTGCTGGTTTTGGTTGGGGGCTCTGTTTCCTCTTCCACAGGGAAACTTGAGTATTCTCAACGCATGGCGGCTGGATTCCCCATTGTGAACAATCCAAGATAAACGTGGAAGTAACTCTGTCTTTTATGTGTTAGCTGCCTTGGAGCCACTTTCACTCTCCTGTATTGGTTGAGGTAATTACAGAAGTCTTCCTAGGTTCCAGCGGAGACTACATCAACCCTAACTCTCAATGAAAGAATGGCAAAGTTATATTGTAAGAAGGGCAAGTGGGTTAGAATACATATTACTGCTGCAACTTTTGGAGAATATAATCCGTGATTATGGCTGATAAAAAATTAATAAATGTCCCAAGGGTAACAGTTGAAAATAAGAGTTTCCTAAATTTCTGAGGGTAAAAGCCTTACTATAAAAGCATTCATATATAATGTTAGAAAGTAAGTGTCCTTTACAGTGTAATGTAGGACACTAACCAGAAGCTGCACAGGAGAGAGTAAGAAATGAATGGGTTATGGGACCTGACTTTGGAGATCTCACAAAAGTGAAGAAAGGCAAAAATTAGTATTTATAATTTGAATTGTTCTACTCTTTTTCCCACATGTGCTTAAAATAAAGAGTTCTGAGATCATTTTTGCATAAGGAAGTTTGATTTCATAAGGTAGGCTATTTGGAGATGCAGAGTTGGAGAAGGGGAGTAGATGGTGAGGTTGAAGTAAAGAATAGAATGGGAAGAAGGGAGGAAAAGGTAAAGGACATACAGCTACACTAGTGAGCTGATCTATTTAACCAAAGTGAGAAGAAAAGAAAGCACTTTGGCTTGGGGTGAAGGAAGATTTGGGAGTGTTGATTGGGGGTCTTTACAGGGCAGTTGTAGCTGTGAACGTAGGAAGGGAATGAAAACTGCATGTGTTTGGACTCTGTGCTTGCTATTCATCAGTATTCTTAATAAATTTGAACAAAGAATTGGGTTTCTTTAAATTAATCTTGGCCACTGAACTGTACTTTTGGAATGGGAGTGACCCCAAAGACTGAAGCACTTAGGTTTGGGTTTCAAGGATCCAGAAATTAAATTGTAGTTAAAATGTGATTTTTGAAATCGTACTTATCTGGGTACAAATCTTAGCTTATCAAGTACTAGCTGTGGGGCTTGGAAAAAATGATCCAGCTTCTGGGGCCTCAGTTTTATCCCTAGTGAAATGAAGTAATGCATTTCTAAGTCTTGTCTATTAAAATGCTAAGCCCTTCTCACCATTTTAAGACCGGAGGCAACTCTAAATCATATTAATACTACAATTTGGCATCCTGGCAAAAACAGGGCTAAAAGATAAGCGTCCCTGAGACAGAATATTAAGGGGAGTCACTTAAAATAGAGGTTCTCCGGTAAATCCAGGGCACAGGAGTCATCATTTAAAACAATTAAAGCTTTTCAGCCCTTGCTGTGGAAACTGGGGCATTCTACCTGGCTCCAGCTTGTATTTGCTGTATCATTCGCATCAGGGAGGAAAGCAAGGTTTAAAAGGATCAGATAAAATTCTTTTAAAAACGACCCTAATGTGTCCTTTTCAGAGATATTTAAAGTGATTGTAAAGGTGCAAAATATCAATTTCTCCTCCCCAGACTTAATTTTATTTGGGAAAATACTGTTTTTTTTTCCTTTTCACTAAAGGTTTATTAAAATAGAGTTTCTTTCCCTGCTATGAAAAGAACAACTTTCAGTATGATTCCTAACAATTAGAAATTATTTTGAAAGATTCTACTTTTTTCTATTGTTTTTCCTAAACTGTATGGCTATTCTTAAATCTAGGGTATTAGGTTGCTGATGGCAGTAATGATAGTAAATAAATATGAAAATATTGCATATTCTGGAGTCCTCTTAAATTAGCTATTTCTTCTCTCTCTTTTCCTTCTCTAAATGTCATCTTCATAACCATCATCACTGACATTTCATATATTTTCTGAATCATTTTTATGTGATTATCTCTAGTTCAGTAGTAGGGAAATTTAAATTAAGCATGCTTAATTACTCTGTACAAGTTTCTATGGCCTGCAAGAAGGCAGAGCTAGTATTTCCTGATTCAAAAATATTTTTCTTATAATAAGCAAAATACTTTTTTTTCATTCTATCACTAGCACTGATAGTTGACTATTTTCTCCTAAAATACAAGTAACACTTTTTAAGAATTATTGAATAGAAATGACTAGTTGATAATAATTGCCTGTTTTATAAAAATATCAATAAAATTTAGTGAAGGTTTAGGTTTAGAAATTTGAGCATACTATACCAGAAATTCCATCTACCTCTCCTTGCCTAGTTTCCCTATTACTAACACCTTGCGTTAGACTGCTGCATTTGTTACCATTGATGAACCAACGTGAACACACTGAAGGGAAACCATAGTTTTCATTTAAGGTTTTGTGTTGAATAGCTGTATGCATTTTGGCAAATGCATAATGTTGTTTATCTTCCATTACAGTAGCATATGGAATAGATTCAGATCTCAAAATGGGCTTTCTTTACCTAGTTATTCCTGCCCCCCAAACCCTAACCATTGCTGGTATTGGCAATCTTGAAATATGCTGGCACATTTTATTGATAGCATTGGTCAACATTGAGATCACTGCTGACTTAAAAAGACCCTAATCTGTAGTATCTTGGTGTGCTGAACATGAATATAGCCCTGAAAATTTTTTGTTAGCTCTCATTTTGAAGATATTTCATATAATTCATTTTAGATGTTTCACCATGTAAATTTATCCAGTAGGACTGCAACAACATTCTTAATCAGCCTAGAATGATGTAATATTGCATCACATCGCATAATACCATCATGCACACATCATCCAGAGTTGATTGCATCATTTTCTGATGCAATGCAGTACTACTGCTGGGCAGCTGCTGAAGTAAGCTGATGTCAGCAGTGCACTATATAAAGCCCTGTCGGAAAGATTGAGCATTGAAAATATTTCAGACTTTGTGTGAGACAGTTTCAGCTACTGTTCCATAGAACTGTTATTATTTTATCCATTTAGGCACAATACAGAACAGTAATGCATTGAAAGTGCATTAATAGTGTGGGCCAGGATACATAGCACTGGTCAACAGTGAGATGACTACTGACTTAAAAAGGCCCTAATCTGTAGTATCTTGGTGTGCTGAACATGAATATAACCCTGAAATTTTTTTATTGAAGATATTTCATATAATCCGTTTTATGTTTCACCATGTAAATTTATCCAGTAGGACTGCAACAACATCCTAAATCAGCCTAGAATGATGTAATATTGCACCACAGTGCATAATACCATCATGCACACATCATCCAGAGTTGATTGCATCATTTTATGGTGCAGTGCAATACTACTGCCAGGCAGCTGCTAAAGTAAGTTGACGTCAGCAGTGCATTACAGAAAGCCCTGTAAGAAAAGGGCTGAGCATTGAAAAGGTTGAGCACTGAAAATATTTCAGACTTTGTGTGAGACAGTTTAAGCTACTGTTCCATAGAACTATTATTATATTATCCATTTAGGCACAATACAGAACAGTCATGCCTCGAAAGTGCATTAATAGCGTGGACAATTTCTGCTCTAGTTGTGGGGAAGTGACATTTGCCAACCAGAAGAAAAGGATCACTTCTCAAGTGAAGAAGGCTTATCATCTTGACTTCGGATGCAAGGTTGGTGACCAAGACAAGCCTTGGGCTCCGCATATATGCTGTGCTACATGGACAACACAGCTTTCACATTGGTTAAATGGCAAAAGACCATCAACGCCGTTTGCAGTCCCCATGGTGTGGAGAGAGCCAAACAACCACATAAAAGACTGTGACTTCTGCTTGTTTCCTCCTCTTTCCAGTGGAATAACGAAGCAAAAGAAGTCGAGAATAGTCTACCCCAACATTCTGTCTGCATTGAGACCAGTTCCACATGGTGAGGGACTTCCTATTCCAGAACCTCCAGCAGAATAGTCTCTTGATTCATCTGATGACAAGGGTGAGCCGACCTGTTCTTCTCCTGTTCCATCAGCATGCAGTGATCCAGATTTTCACGGTGGTGCATCATCAACCCCACACAAACTAACACAGGAAGAACTAAATGACCTGGTTTGTGATTTGGACTTATCCAAAAACAAGGCAGAATTGCTAGGATTAAGACTCCAACAATGGAATCTTCTAGAAGAAGATGTCACAATTACTTTATATCAAAAATGCCACCAGCAGTTGGAGCCTTTCTTCAGAAAGGAAAGTACTCTGGTATTCTGTTTTGATATTGAGGGCCTCATGAATGCCTTAGAAATCACTCATGACCCACAAGAATGGAGACTATTTCTAGACTTCGAAACTGAGTCTTAAGGCTGTGCTTTTGCACAATGGAGACTGTCTTCTTTCTATTCCAGTAATGCATGCTGTCCATATGAAAGAGACATAAATAAAGCAGCTACTGAATTCCATTGAGCATAACAAGTACAGCTGGCATGTCTGTGGTGATTTGAAGCAAGTTGCCCTATTAATGGGATTGCAGCAGGGATATACAAAATACATGTGTTTCTTATGTAAGTGGGATAGCCGAGTAAGTGAATTGCACTACTTGCGGAAGGAATGGACTTGCAGACAAAATGCAGTAGTTGGAGAGAGGAATATCCAGCACCCAGCTCTGGTCGAGGCTCACAAAATCTGCTACCACCCCTTCACATCAAACTAGGTTTGATGAAGAATTTCATGATAGTCATGAACCGGACCTCGCCAGCTTTCTGATACCTGCATGAAAAATTTCCTTGACTCAGCGAAGCAAAGATTAAAGAGGGAGTTTTTGTGGGTCCTCAGGTTCAAGAGCGCTTCACAGATGACTGGTTCAACGAGTACAAGTACAGCTGGCATGTCTGTGGTGATTTGAAGCAAGTTGCCCTTTTAGTGGGACTGCAGCACTGATATACAAAATACAAGTGCTTCTTATGTGAGTGGGATAGCCAAGTAAGTGGATTGCACTACTTTCAGAAGGAATGGACTCGCAGATAAAATGTAGCAGTTGGAGAGAAGAATATCCAGCAGGATATTCTTGCTGCAGGTTGATGCGAAACAAGCATGGAATGCTTTTCGCCTAGTGTCTACAAACTTTCTTGGGAATGTAGGGCAGAAAACTACAGGGAACTAATAGAAGACATGCTGATGCAGTAGCAGAAACTTGGCTGCAATATGTCTCTAAAGATCCACTTCCTTCTTTCCCATCTGGATTTCTTCCCTGAAAACTATGGTGTGGTTAGTGATGAACAAGGCGAACATTTTCATCAAGATATCACATCAATGGAACAAAGATACCAGGGAAAATGGTCCATTACAATGCTGGCTGACTACTGCTAGACACTGCCCAGAGATGCTCCTGAACAGCTGTTTAAGAGTCAAGCGAAGAAATCTAAGAAGTAGTCTATGACTTGATTTTTTACACGTATTGATTATAAGCCTATTACTATTGGCATGCATTTCGTGATGTAAACATCAATTTATTGCAGATTACAAAAAAAAACTAGAGCCAAAATTAGAATTTGACTGTCATATTCGTGATAAGCACATACAAAGTGATAGGAAATGACTAATTTTACTTCAGTAACATGACTTTTGTAAAAATTTGTTGACCAGTGTAATGATAATTGAGCTACAATAATAATTGTACTACAGGGTCTTAAGCTTTTTTTTCCAGTTTTGAGCAACTGGTAATACCCTTATTTGAGTCAAAACACCCTCTATCCCACATTATACCAAATGACCATCATTTGTTATAAAATTTATTGAGAAAATCCCATTTAATGGAACTGCCCTTGCCTGTCCCTTCTCATGCTTTTGAGAACAGGTGTGGGGTAGGACTTATTTGGTCTCCCTTCCCAAATCTAAAGTGTAAGGGAAAGTGATGAGTGAGAAAATTACTTTCGAAAGCTTGTAAGTTTTGCAAGAAGGAGAGAGAAACATCACTTTTCGCACCTGATGTCCTCCTGTGCAGTCATCTTGCTGCATACATTTGGATTCTTTATAAGGCATTACTGGAAAGAGTGGGTTATGTCCCTCAGATAGAGCCAATCTGTGCCCAAATGCCATCAGATGTGAGGTGTGGAGAAAAGATGAGAGTGGCGGCCTCAAGTTCGTTAGAGGTCACCTATGAATGGGACAGTTGGGTCTGCATCAAAGGGATGTGGCTTGATGGCACCAGCAGTAAAATGTGCGCAAATACTGTGAGAAATAATCAATACCGGGGAAGCTGGTTGTGATTGAGTTGCTCACCAGGTTCGCCTTTGGGGGCCTGCATAAGCAGGTAATGACCCTTTAGATCATGAGCTATCAACTTTCATGACACACAAAGAAATTACCATGCTAATCAATGTTGCATAGGGTGGTTCACCCTTAAAAGTAGCCATTACCACTCACAAGAAGTAGCAGTGCATCATGGAACTGGCTTGTAAGGACTTAAGGAAACACTGCTTTCTCTTTCACTTTGCCAAGGTAGGGAAGCAGAGGCAGGATTTGGGGTGAAAAGCCCAGGTTATCTGATTTAGTTTCTTTGACTACAGTGAAGTATTAAAAATCTTGGAGCCATTTTGTAGTTGAGGGGGAGGGAGAGGGATCAAAACAGAGGAGGGAAGAGCTCAAGAGTCTGTGGTGATGGTTCACGGGTGAATTGGTGGTGGGAATTTTATGAGGACTACACCTGGGAGGAGAAAGCAAATATTGTGCAAAAATCAGTAATGATGTAAAAAAAATATATAAATAAATTGATTTTTAAAAATCTTGGAGCCAGATATAAAAGGGAAAAGCCCACCCCCTGCCCAGAATGACCTGAACTGAAGTCAGGACATCTTTGTGGCCCTGAGATCCCCGTTTCAATCCTAGAGAGGAGCTTGGTCCATGGACATTCAAAACTCCTGGGTATAAATCTATTAAAAATTCAGATTTTTAGGATTTTTGCCCTATCATCATGATGTTAGGGCTTGGGGTCCAACATTCTTCATTTTTTAACAAGCTTCTTCATCAAAACTTACTCATTCCAGTGGTTGAGTCAGACACTAAACTTCCATGCTGCTTTAGTTCTTTGTTTCCCCTTGGGCCTTGCTGAGAATTAGGCATGGTACTTTGATAATATTTTACACCCCAAAAAATGTCTTATTGAGGTAACACTGGCTTACATCATTGTTTGTATTTTAAGAGTATAGCATCGTCCCTTCAGATGTTGTTACTATGCCACACCTATCACAAAAGCATCCATAATCCATCCCCATTGTCATTGTGCCCCCTGCCAACTTTGTTCTCAGCTCTTCCACTTCCCCACTCCCTAGGCTAGTTCTTTAGACAGATTTCAGGAGTTTGTTGTTAGCTTGGTTTGATCTGACCCTTTGTTTTCTTTCTTTATCTATTCTACATATAAGTGACACCGTCCACTTCTTACCTAATTTCTCTTAGCATAACCCACTGCAGCTCCATCCGCATTGCCACAAATGGCAAGAATTTCTCTTTTTCCGTAGCTGAAAAGTGTTCCATTGTATATATATATATGTATATATACACACACACAACATCTTCACAATCCACTCATCTGTATTTGTTTCCAAGCCTTGCCTATTGTAAATAGTGCTGCTGGTTCTTTTAATACATTACAAAATTTATCTCATTTAATCTTCACAACCAACCAAAGACACTGGTGTTATTATCCCCATTTTACAGTTGAGAAAACTGAGGCACAGGTATTGCCCAAATTTGTGCAATTAGTGGCAGAAAAGCAGGACTCCACTTAGGCTGACAGACTCACAAGCCTATAGGTGAACTAGACCCCTGTCTCTGTCTACTCATGTTCTGTTTCCATGCTGTTGGGTGCCTTTGATTCTAGCATAACATGTTGTTTTCTCCTGTCTGGAAAAAAAATCAAATATATCCAGAGTCAAGCAACTTAAGTGAGGTTAAATAAGATCACTTTTCAGTAATACAAAAGGCATCAAAAGATTGCTTTTGAAGAATGCTGTTTACGCACTGATTTAACTCTCAATAATTTATTATTCTATTCATGTCTTTTTTTTTTTTCCAATTTTATCCTCAGAGGAATCATTCAAATTTTATCTTTGGGTATGTTTTTTTGGGGGGTGGGGAGGTAGAGTATAGGTTGTTAATGGGTTTTCCTAAGACTTTTCACCCCAAGAATAGCAATGACTAAGGGAAGGATGGAGGCAGGATGGAGGAAAGGAGTCAACTTTTCTTCTAAATTATACATTCAGCCAAAGATCCTTTCATGTGGAGACTTTCCTTTCCATGACAGTCTGACTTCAAAACTTTTTCTCTTTATGCCTATATTATTGATTTATCTTTATAGTTCTAGGTCTCCCCTGAAGTCCATGGCTCTTCTTCTTGGACTAAATTGAGAATTCTTCCAAGGCAGCTCAAGAAAAGGGGTTGAATATAGGAAACTAGTGTTCATGAACTCTGTTGTGGGAATCCTTTTGCATCATCACGCTGTATGCTGTTAATACACAGCAATTTTTTTACACAAATTACAATATATGTGTGTATATATTTTTGCAGTAGTTACTCTAGTGTAGGGGTTGGCCAACATCTTTTATAAAAGCTTTTCTGTCTTCTAGATAGTTGATCCTCCACTTCCTTTATGATGTAAAAATTATATAAACAATTCCTAGTTTAGACTGTGTAAAAACAGACCCAGACCGCATTGTCCTAGAGCTATTGTCTGCCATCCCCTGCTGTGGTGTAACCTGTTGTGTTTTGACTAATACAACATCAAAGGGCCTGAGCAGAATGCCTGTGGTTCTTTTGTCACTGACTCTCTCTGTGAGTCTGTTTGGTTGTTGCTTATCTCTGGACCAGTTTCCTCTGCCTTCTTGATCTGCACATGGCTTAATATAGATGACTCAATATGAATTAGTTTTTCAACTTATGTCTTTCTGGTCCACTAGGTCCACTAGTTCAAATTCTGTAAAGACAACCTGATTGGTTACTTTACAGCCATGTATTGGGTAAGGGATCTTTCCATCTCTGATCTAGTTAGCATTAGCATCCCTTCCAGATGCTGAAAAGTTCCTCTTAAAGGAATCATGAGCAGGGAGTGTTTATATATTTTTATAATAAAAGTATTGTATGACCTTCCCAATCCCCCTGTTTGGAAACTGGGAAGGTCTGCACACATGAAGCTTGTTTCCTTTCCCTGCTGTTCACCTGGCAGTCCATCTCCAGACTCAACCTAAATATCACCTCTGTAAGGCCTTTAACTAAGCATTAACATCATGTCTACCTGTCATTCACCTTAGTTGCTGCTCTGCTGTAATCCCATAGAATCATTATATAAAGATAGCTAATTAATACGCTGTAGAGATTAGATACATTGGTCCCTTAAAAGGGGCTCACCTTGATGGAAGAGACCATAACTGATTAATTTCCCCACTTTACCTGCTGTGGGTATGCTAGAGCTTGAGGAACACAGCTTCATAATGTCTATGTTCAAATTTAGATTTGTCTTGGACAATAATATCATAATAACAATTACTACAAAATGAAGATTCAATGAATTTACATTTTTCTTTAGCAGGACATAACCGTATTTTTATTAGAAATTAGCCTTCAGAAGTACCAAAATTGTAAATCTATAGGCATGTATAAAATATAGTCCCCAACATAAAATTCTAGACAGAAGGGTAGCAAGAATTAGATAACTGCCTAATGCTTAAATCTTTATGACTTTTTTTTTTCTTTGCCTCCAGTGTAGTGCAAAGTTACAGACTTTTCAGTGAGCTGGGATATGGCTGCAGTTATCAAACTGCCACCAGCTGGTTTAACTTCAATAAAATATCAAGCTGCTAAATATGTTATGCCTTTTTGGTTCCAGCATTTAATATGTGTACTGATTGCTTACAGTTTCTAGAATGTGGGCAAAAAGCAAATAGAGCAATATGTGTAAAATACATGTTTATTTTAAGTTCTTATTTGAAAATAATTGGATCATCATAATGTCATTTTTAAAAAATATTTAGGAACTTTGTCAAGCATGTAATGCCATTTAAAAGTAGAAATGTAGCTGGTTTTAGACATTTCAGTCAGTATCAAGAGAGAGTAATCAATTATTGGTTAATGGTGAACTGATTTTATTCCCAATTAGCACCATCATTTTTCTTTGCTCTAATGTTCTGGTTGAGTGTTCACTCATGTTGCTTGGGAAGAAAGAAACTTGCAAGATAATTAGCAGTAGTGTTGAAGCTGGAGTAATTGGGTGATAAAGAGGAAGAAAGTATGCAAGGAGTATGCAAGTTGCTGGGGTGAGTAAATGGAGAAAAGAGAAAGACTGGTGGTTAGGAGGGTACCCAAAGAGAATACAAATTGAGAAGAAGAAATCATATTTCTATAGAAATTGACCATTCACCAGTATACTAGGCCCTCAGTGAGTGGCTGTTGGACTTCAGGATACGTTTAATGCCTTATAGGCTATTCCCATGGCCAGTGGCCCCAGGAACATACAGATTCTGCTTGGACCAGATACCCACTTTGTTCATGTCCTTATGAGAGATGGAAGCCTAGGGATGGTCATCAGTTATGAGGTGACCAGGCATCATTAGAGTTGAATCTAAAGAGCACAGCAGAGTTCTAAAGAGCACAGCAGAGTTCTACTAAGTTAACTTGACTGAACTGAAGTTTCCTTTCTCCAAAGTCAGTGAGTCCTAGTCTATCTCAGATAAAGCAGGTTGTGAGGATGATTCTGATTCCTCTCCTCTTCCCCCTTGTTCCCAAATACTCAAGTACTAAATAAACTCTTGTGTGATCACTATGAAATAAAAGAGACTTCCAGTGTCTACCAGTAATGGGCAGTGGAGCTAGACCAAGCTAGCCTAGGTATCCTTCCAAAGTTACCCTGCAGGAAGGACAGAGGACATCTGAGGAGAGACAGAGATATCAGACCTGCAGGCATAGTCCTGGGCTATTACCTCTCCTTGGAGTAAAGGGAAAAAAGAGAAGGAAGGCCATGATCACACATGATAGAGGAGAGCTCTGAAATTTGGTCCATCAGCATCCTTAATTTCAGCAGCTCTTCCTTTATTGGGAGGCAAAGTTTCTTGCCACTGATCCTACAAGAGGTAGGAATCATATTAGGAGTGAGAAGGTAAGAAAACAGTCTTGATTTCCCCTAGACACCACTAATGCCTCACTTTATTCCCTTGTATGATATAAATATACTGTGGACAGAAAAGAATAGTGTCTACCATGTGCAGATTTCAGGTTATCCTAGACCTTTGTGATATAAACTCTGACACCTGGATCCTAAATATTACCAGTATTTCAGACTTTGACCAAACTCTTGGCAGTGATATGATCATTCTTTTAATATCTAAGACCTTTTCCTTAATGATCTTTCTGAATGCTGCCTGCCCCGACTCTTCTTCAATGACTTCACATATTTAACTCAAGTTTCTAATTCTTGACTTTTAAGAGAGTAGGCATTTGAGAAAATCACATTTTCTGCTAGTAAAGTGCTTCTTTTTTTTTTTTTTAAGCAACAACAAAGGAACTATTTACAAGGGACCAATTTAGCAACATTCATTTACAAAGTCATTTTCTTTTTATAGGCTGTAAATAAATTTGCAAAATCATGTAACTTCATGGTAATAACATGACCTGAAAATTACAAGGTAATTAAACTCAAAGCACCTAAGTATAGTACTCCTAGAATAATTTACTTCTTGGTGCCAGGAGTCAAGTTTTTTTGCTGCTAAGCACTAATGCAAAGTGAATTAGTACTGAAAGTTCCAAGCTGCCACATTCCAGGAACCATGTGGGGATTGCCTTAGTAGTTGCTAGGTGTAATTGATGACTGCATGGAGTGGAAGCAGTGGTGTTATAAGAATGTTTGGAAATGACTGGTTGCAAAAGTTTATTGTGATTTTAATGCATGTTCTGTGTTCCTGGTGGAAGGTAACTGGAGAAATTTGAGTGGCCTATATAACAAACCACTGCCTAAAAGTCAGAGTTCAGTCAAACTCTGAAAGTATCTGAAGGTTCAAAGTAGATTGTTTGATGGTGTAGGCTGAGTTTCATGATACTGTGGAAATGATCTGGAAAAATTTTTGGGGGGGGCGCTAAAAATGAAAAGTTTCAGATTGGGCTTTGCTCTGTCCAGTGGAAAAGACTCTAAAATCAACATTTCCTCTAAACCTTGAGGCCAAGTCTCTGCATCAAAGGCAGCTGGCCAATAGACATGCGGTAGCCACCTTGACATGGCACCATTCTCTTGGATAGTCTTTATCTTCTACACCAGATGGCTGACTCCCAAAGGGCCTTTCTTCTGGAAAGAAAGAGAACAGCGCCCCCTGGTGGCGCAATGGGTTAAGCGCAGTGCTGTGGAGCTGTGGAGGGGGGGGGCGCGAGAGAGCCCCACGTGGCACAGCAGACCTCTCCTGTCTCACCCACTGCTCCCCTTAGCAGTGTATTTCAGTTGATCTGCCTGTTCTGCTCCCCACTCTGTCTCTGGTGAACCCTTTCACCACCCCACACCTCTGGCCTACATCCCAGCTTGTATGCATGAATAAATAAATCTTAAAAAAAAAAGAGAGAGAACATATTTAAGGTCACCCTTCACATTGTCTTCTTGAGCCTCATGATAAAACAATGAAGATACATACTGTCTTCTAGCTTGCTAAAAAAAGTCAGCATTGTCTGTGGTGTGTCGTGGTGAAGTTTAAGTGGCTTCAAATCTACCAAGAACAGAGTCAGTGCTGCCTCGACCACCTCAGGATGGTTGAACCCTTAACTTAAGATCACTTCTCTTCTCGAGATGGTCATCTGCCATATTTGCATTCTTCTAAGCTCTGATTATTTTTCCTGTGTCTTGCTTCAGACCTAGTGATAGCCATCCATTCTTATTAACCCTGGGGTTAGTCCTTGTGGTATGTCTACATCTACCCACATCTTTTGAATTTCCTCTTCATTAAGCATCCTTGGCTTACCCTAATTTGAACAAACCATGTTTCCTATGAGAATACTGACTAATGCTCTTACTAATGTTTTGGGAACAATTTTTAGTTAAATATTTGTCATTAATATCTTTTTAATTGATAAAAGTATGTGGACTACAAACTCTAATTGTAATTCTTAGTGGTTTTCTTTATCATTTCTGTGAGCTAGAATTTTTATAAACAATCCATGAATATTTTTAAAAAGTCATTCTTTCTGTGGGAGGCAGTGTTCTACATAAATCCATTTTATTAAGCTTTTAAAAAATCAGACTCACAGACATTCATAAGACAGAACTTGGGAAATATCCAAATTTGAAGTACTCCTAGGACATAAACTCTTTCCCCAGGAAGATGTAGTAACATGTGATTTAAAAAGTTAACCCTTCTTGGGCCTCCCTGGTGGTGCAGGGGTTAAAGTCTCAGCGCTATCAATTATCACCAGTCACTGTGGCATGAGTTTGATCCCTGGCCAGGGAGGTAAACCACATAGCTTAGCAGACCTCTCCTGTCTTGCCTTCTGCTCCCCTCAGCAGCGTATTTCAGTAGATCTGCCTATTCTGCTCCCCACTTTGTCTCTGGTGAATCCTCTCACCCCCCACACCTCTAACCTACACCCAGTTCTTATATGTATAGATAAATAAAAAATAAATCTTGGGCCTCCCCGGTGGCGCAGCAGTTGAGCGCTGCGCTGTGGAGCTGTTGGCATGCGATGCGAGTTTGACGCCCAGCCTGGGAGAATCCCACATGGTGAGGCAGACCTCTCCTGCCTCGCCCGCTGCTCCCCTCAGCAGTGTATTTCCGTTGATCTGCCTGTTCTGTTCCCCACTCTGTCTCTGGTGAACCCTCTCGCCACCCCACACTTCTGGCTCTACCCCAGCTTGTATGTATAAATAAATAAATCTTTAAAAAAAAATTTAAAAAATCTTAAAAAAAGTTAACCCTTTCCCCTCTAAAACAGAGAGATATTACAAGCTCTGAGGAGCAGTAAATGAGACCAGTGGACAGGTAGATATTGGACTGTCCACTGAGTTCATTTACTAGCTTAGTTCACCTGGATGAGACTCTTAGAAATTTAAGCACCATAAAAATCATAAGTAACTACATTCCGAAGACCTTTGGAGCAATCGTGTGTAATCAGATCTGTAAATGTCAAATCCATGGATACCAAGTGGCCTGTGTCCTGCAAATCTAGTTGTCTGTGCCACTGGCCAAAGCACTCAACAGCTGTGATGTGGCAGTGTCACAGCTGCTTGAGGACAGCGCTCACTATTTGTGGGGCATGGGGGTGATGAGAGTATCTGGTGTGTGGACCAAAAATCACATGTGTGCAATGGCTACAGCAAGTCCTGTGAGGACAGGACTGATGTGTTAATAGAAACCACAAGCAGAATAGAGAGGTGAACAATTCAGATAATTCTATAATGCTTTGGCCTTTGTGTTTGAAGCTATGTTTGTAAGGCTAGTGTCTAATAAGAGATAATCAACTTAGATCAAACTTTTAATCATGTTTAAATCTTTATGTATTTTAGATCATTTTCTCTGCTTGATTTACTAGTGACTAAAAGAGATGTGATAAAATTTTTCATTATGATTGTTTGTCAATATCTGCCTAGGATTTTTCTCCATCAGTATAAGTTTTTCAGCTGTGTATCTCATTTCCTGATCTTAGTTCTCAAAGGTGACAATTAGTTTTCAGTTAAATTGCCCTAAATGATTATTGATTGGTAAAGAATTAATATATTTTCAGAATCCATAGACTACCTCTAGAAAGCCCCTCTACTTACAAATAGATTCAGTTCTGAAAGCTTTTTTTCATAAGTCAAAGATACCACTAATGTGACCATATTTAATGTGCTTTTGATCTGGTGTCTCTCTTTGCTCATATTTATAACTTGCATCCAATGTTTATAACAAGCAGTTATATTTATAACAAGCAGTTCCAATATTAAGAGTGAGTAGTTAAAGGCTCTTCTATATTAACTCGTATTGTATGCATGGTGCATAGTGAGAAAGAGATGAAATACATATTGAAAATCCTGGAAGACATGTGGAATCCAGATTCCCCTTCAAGAAATGATTAGCTGATCAAGATGTGTAGTTATCTGACAGCCTCTAGCCATTGCCTTCTAGCTTTAGCCTGCAGGTCACACTCTTTCTTGGATAGCCTTTTGACTGAGCAGTACAGTGATACAAAGACTTAATCTTTTGTGCCCAATGTAAGACTTCTGCTGGGCTACCAGATCTGTACATGCTCTGGAACCTACTCCTGCTGCATCCAACTCTGTTTCCTTCATTTCCTTTCACAGATTTTATTTTCCAATAAACCTCTGCACTCTTAATTCAGTCTTTTATCTACTTCCCAGAGGACCCAGCTGATACCCTAGTTAACTAAATATGTCCATTCCCACTCAGCTCCTTTACTTTCTGTCCACATTCTTTCTGTAATCCTTATAGAAAGTCTAAAGACTTTACTTCAACATTGAAATCAGTTTTTCTTTCAACCTATGAAGTAATGTGCCCAGCATTTTATCAATAGCTCTAGGAAGCCATTGGTTCCTAGTATTTCTACAACTTTTGTTTAGTCACAAGGTGTTTTGCCTACATAAACTCAATAGCATTGGAACTCAGGTGAGATATTACTGACACCACTGATCTCCCACAAGTTCCTGCAAGGAAACAATTCAGTGCTTCCCTCTAGGGGTGACAACCTATACCCATGTAAGGAGAGACCACATAGGAAGAAGTGGTTTTTGAGAATTTGGTCTTCATCTGTACCTTTGCTGTCCTTAACAAAGGGTAGAATGTAAGAGAAGGGCTAGGAAACTGTGCTTGGGCAGGAAAGGGATCACAGAGTACAGTGAAATCAGTTCCAGGCAAGAGACACGTGGCTTGCTGAGGAGACTGAAGGAAGAGGTGAAGATAGTAAGAGGAAAGTCTGTCCTTTAATGACCCAAGGCCTCCAAAAGAGTGGCATCACATGGCCAAAGTGCAGGTAAGGATGTCACACCATCATTTTACGTGAACTTTCAGACTTTTGAAATTCTAGATTCACCCCAGTAGTAATATCCTAACATAAGTGTGGGCTTACCATGAATATGTATGGTAGATGCATATTATAGGATGGGTTGAGTGATGGTATAGAACTGGTGCTGATGGCCTGGTGGGCCAGATTCAGTGTGCTTTATAAAACTTCCTGTGGCTCCAAAAATTGGGTCAAATATTTGTTCACCACAACTTTCCTTCAGTTCATAACTTGATGAAGCTGACCAGAGCCAGATTTTAAACTTTCATTTTAGTTTCTGTGTTAATGTAACAACTGAAGTGTTGATTCCTCCCTAAATTGGAGGGCTGTGTGTATGTGTGTGTGTGTGTTTATGTGTGTGTGTGTGTTTTGGGAATTGTGGTAGAGGTAATGGAAAGCTGATAGTAGTAATGGAAAGTGAAGAATTCAATAAGAATTCAATCAGCAACGATTCATTTACCTGGGGTGGGAGTGGGGTTTGGAAGGGAGGAGTCTCTCTGGAGCTTATCATAGACTTTAAGTGATTTGGAACCAGTGTCCTTCCCCGCTCTCTCCATATGTCCTGGAGGTAATTCCAGATGCCCAGCTAGTGAAGTGTCTAAGAGGGGTGAGCTGGTCATCTCACTGTCATTAATCACTCGCAGACCACTGGTTCCTAGAGCTTCCCTGTCCTGCCCTTCTGTGATCTGTAGTATCTCCCGGAAACAAGGTTTGGGAAAGCTCAACTCCTCCTTGTACATCTTCCTTCTCTAAATGTCAGCTTCAGAGAGATATCCTGGGGAGGAAAATACCCCTCATGCAGTTCCTTTACACATGCATGTTTTAAAAAGGATTGTAATGCTTACCTTTTTAACTTTGGATAAACCCTTAGTGTGTTAGAAAGTAGATAAAATGGAGAGTGTGTGTCAGTGGAGTTGGTGCATGTTTACCTCCCCATCTCAAAGGATTGTTTTGCAATCCTCTGCTTTTACATTATTGTTAATCCTCAATCCCATCTCATACCTCAGCATTTGTCAAATGTGTTTTCTGGAACACTTGTCATTTAAGATGTTCATGAAGAAACAGGTTTGATTCAATTGGTCTTGGGAAGCGCTGCCCACTCTCCCTCCTTCTTAGAGACTCAAGGTGCCTTTAAAGGACCTGAGTAGTCACTCAGGCAAAAAACCAATTTAGCTTTCTTTAACCTGAACTTACATTGATGATGGAATCCTATTGTATATGTAAAACAGTTGTCTTATATGCCCAGTAAAACTATTTACTCTAGCCATGAGTTAAGGACAGACAATAAAGAAGCTAAGAATCTGTACACTTGCGCATTGGGGTTGAAGCTCAGCTGTGCTGTTTTCTAGATGCGTGACTGGACAAATTCATTATACTTTCTGTATCTCAGGTTCCTCATCAGAAAAATGAGAATATTGCTGCATTAGGATTGTTGTGAGTTTCAAATGAGGTCATATATTTAAAGTGCTTATTAGAAAGTTTTACATGCAGTAAATATTCCATAATGTTCTTTGCTATCACTGTAGCTTTCTGTTTGTATTCATAAAAATAACAGCGGCCTAATAATAACACTAAAGAAATGAAGATAAACTTATTCATATATGCATATTTCATCTTCAAACCAGTCACAGATTAGGAGTGAAAGGTTACGACATTTGATGTTTCATGAGTGGACTGTGAAAGGAAGAACCGGGAGTCAAATGTGGATCTTTAGACGTAAGATCTTGTGCCTTTTCCACTGACTATATTTAGTTTTCTTGTGATTCCAAATTAATACGTAAAAACAGCCCACTTGCAGTAGTTGAGAAAGTCTGCCTTTCGAAAGACATATAGCTTAAAGCCTAGGGATTAAACATAGTAGTTAGAAATTAAAAGCATTACAGTGGATGAAATTTAATCAATGAAAATAAGAAAGAGACCATCTGATTATAAAGATCCTCAGAAGTAAAATGTAGATAGTAAAAAGTAAAATGAGAAATAGATCCCCTTTTTTTTTAATTAAAAGAAACAAAATACTTCCTAAGAAAGGAAACTTTTCTTAGGGGAATAGAAAGCACCGATATCTAGTAACAGTGACCTAAAGAACAGGCTTATGTGACTTTTCATTTGCCGTCTTGGGCTAATTTGGTGTCATATCATTGTACCACTATGAAGAACAATTACATGGGATAGAAATATATTCAGAAGAATGAAGAGCAATTACATGGGATATAAATGTATTCACCAGGTTATAAACTAAAAATCAATATAAGTAATATGATCTAAGATTGCTAAGCTTTTTTCTATGCAAGAGAAAAGTCTAGATTTTGAAATGCTGATTTTCTATGACAGTTTGATTGTTATGAGGAAACTAAAACTTAAATATTTGAGATCTGGTTTTGGATTGAAAAAAATTGATTGGTCTTTGTTTTAGCATAATTTATGATTTCTTCCAGCCATGCATCATCAGAAGTTCAGAAAAGTCAGGCTTCAGCACTTAAAGTTTCCCAGAAAATGCAATGTGGTACATTAGTCCTGAAGCTCCTTAGATAGGTATAGAACTATCAATCTTGACTCATCTTTGGCTCTCTGACAAATGCTGGAATAACCAGGTGATCAATGAGGCATCTTTAGAGGATGTCATCAAAAGGATTACCTCAAACAAATCAAAACATTTGTGGGGGAAATGTCTGAAATAGAGGTTGAAGTATGAACATAATCTTACTGATTTGCCATGAATTACCTTTATAACCAAGACAGTCTCTGTATAAGGTAAATCACTGGTAACAAAATCAAGCAAAATATCTGTGTGGATGGACTGGGTTTGAAAGGGGCAGAGGAATGTTTGATTCTGCTCATATCACAATGGTACAATGATTTGACACCAGATTGGTCCAAGGCGGCAAATGAAAAGTCACATAATCCTGTTCTTTAAGTCACTATTACTAGATATTAGTGCTTTCTGTTTCCCTTAGAAAAGTTTCTTTTCTTAGGAAGTATTTTCTCTCTTTTGATTAAAAAAAAAAGCAGCTATTTATCATTTTACTTTGACTGCCAGGGAACTCATAGCTAAACTTAGTGCTAAATTGTAGTCAATATTACACGTCTCTGAAACCTAATTTGGTCTCATCCCCATTGCTGCTATGATTATGTATATTATCTTCTCTGTATATAAATTTGGCAATTTATGTGCTGATACTTATGTCCTTTTTGGTCTCTAGAAATGAGAGTGAAATGAAAGAGGAAAGGAAATAAAGACATTTTAAAAGAGATTTTCAACAATGAATATTGAAAAAATATTATGTGCTTAACTAACCAGAGCTTGCTCCACCCAGGCATTTTATCAAATGAGATTGCTAGTAAAATAATTGCACTTAAAGATAAGCATAGTGAGAAAACTAAGAAACTGAAAAACAAACAAAAAAAACAGTGCTGCTAGATAGAGGATGGAAAGGCTGAACCCAACGAACATCTGTGACTTTTGTTATGTAAGTTCAAAGGAAACAATT
This sequence comes from Scalopus aquaticus, assembly GCA_004024925.1. Taxonomy (NCBI): domain Eukaryota; kingdom Metazoa; phylum Chordata; class Mammalia; order Eulipotyphla; family Talpidae; genus Scalopus; species Scalopus aquaticus. The sequence continues at coordinate 71,465 of PVIJ01003346.1, read as the reverse complement.
GCCAACAGCATTTTTTCCATGTAGAGAAAACCTGTTACTTCCAAGATGAGAGCAAGGAGAAAGAGAAAGGGCACTGAAAAGTGAATTTGGGGAAGTACCTATACCACACAGGATCACATAGAGATCATTCTCCTATTTACAATTTTCTGAAGACATTTTACTTGACTGGAAGATCTTTGCATTTTTGTGTGCTTTTGAAATGTTTTCTGGGCTTTAGAAAGAAAACCCTGAGACACTCATATTTCATGAGAGAGAGATGTATTTCCTTTACAATGTGGATTAGAAGTAAGTCTGGTCTCATTCTTTATCTGGGGGCATCTCCAAAATCCTTCCTTCCAAAGCTGCCAGAGTTTTGATAGCAAAGAGACAGCTAGCAAAGTAGAAAGAGGTAAAAAGAGAACATGAACAACTTATCTGGTGCTTTCCTCTCCCCGGGGAGTGCTCCAACTTTGGTTGCCTGTGCTTTTTCAAGAATTTCCTAAGGCCCTTGGTGCTAGGATATTGCTAAGTTGTTGCCATTGTTTTAAGTCAGATCTCAGTTTGCAGACTTGGGTCTTTCAAAAAGACCAGTAACAATTTACTTACAAGCCTCAAATAGCTATTAAGTGTGTATGTGGAAGCAGGTGAAACTGCTGCTAATGTGTAAAGCAAATTGATTTGTACCTCACAGTTCACATTTATTCTTCTGGTATATTTGACACTAAAGTTGTAACTGAACTTCCATGATGAAGATTAATTATATAAACATTTTTTTCTGACTTTGTCTGTTGTCAAGTTGATTGTTTTACTTGATTTTCTAAACTTTGTGCCTAATAGCTTGATGGAAAACATTTCTTGATTTTCTCATCACCTTCCTGGAGCCAGTAACCCATACACATTTTCCACAGCAGCATTTGGGGAGAAAATTTTTGCTAATAGTGTCCCAGCTTACTTGATTGTGAAGGAAGAAGTAGAATAAGATTGCTCATTTCTTGGAAATTTGCAAACATTTGGATTTGGACAAGATTCCCCAGACTGAAATGAGGATTGTGCTTCTAGAATAAATGTGCTCCATATACAAGAAAGGGTAATTTGTTTAGTTTTCCTCGCTCAACCAAAATGGCCCTGAACCCCAAATGCGTTGAGCTACAGAAGGTTGGGCTCTCAGAGGCTCCATTTCTTTCTTTTGTAAAATAAGGATAATTATACAACCCCTCTGTTCTCAATGTACTACTCATATCAGGATCTCTGGGGTACATGCTAATGATGCAAATTAGGGGCCCAAGTCACACAAAATCAGTATCACTGAGATGGAGCTTATATTTATCTAGTTATGGTTTAGGATACACTTCCCCCTTGAGATTCTAGTAAAATCCTGAGGGATTCCTTGGTCCCATCAATTCTAACTACAAAGTCCTCTAACTGTTAGTACATCATGGGCCCAAGCTATAGGGCCCATGATCTCAGCCCACATTTGTATTCAAAGAAGACAGCTCAGACTTTTCCACCCAGGCTTGGCATGGGGCTTCTTTGTCCAGGTCCCACAACCCTCAGCATCCAGTTATCCCACCTGAAATCTTGTTCTTGGGCTCCTTGCCTCTCTTGAAACCCTGGTCATGTCTGTGTGTAAGCAGATGGCTCCCAATGCTAGCCTAGTCCCTGTGCATCCATGTCCAAATAAAACCCATGTTTCTAGATTGGCTGGTACCTGATGTTTTCATCTCTGAAACACAAGCTTAGGCTTTAATGAACTCCTGAAGCAAGAAAGCTGAGATTTGGCAATCCAAGCCTTCTAACCTTTTGGTGCTGGGCCTGAAGAAAAACACTCTTGTTTTTCCAAGTCCCATGTGTGAGCCAAAGGAAAGCACAATTTACTATGTCCAGAAATTTTCCTGCCTCCTCGTATTTGAGTTCATTCCCTGAATGTGCGATTGATGCATTAGTCAGAGTCCTGGGAACAGAGGATGGAGATGGGGACTCAGCTCAGGGGGAACACTGGGATATCCAGAACCCCTTGGTTAGGAAACACTTACCACCCATTGGCCTGAGGGTGCATGTGAAGCACCATTTATGGGTCCTAGAAAATGAAGCAGCTGTGCGAAGGGATGCTTGACAACCATTTCTTTGAGGGCTGCTGCTTGGAAGAATTGGAGGAAATTTATATCCTGTCTTGGTGCACATGCCGGCTCTCTCTCTCCCCGCTCTAGCTCCCCCTCCTCCTCCCCTCCCCCTCCCCCTCTCCTTTCCCCTCTCCCTCAGATGCCCACTACTTTGTGAATGGTGGCTACCCTCTGGGAAGAAAGCAGATGTGGACAGAGAATGGATGAAACATGCCAAATAATGTGCCCAGAAACCTTCCTACTATGACCTTCTTTCCCAGTATTAGCTGGCATGCATTGCCATAATCATGGTCATTAAATAATACCAGGCACTATCATAGGCATTTATTTATATTGTCTAGTTTAATGCAAATAACAGAACTGTGGCATGAACACAATTATTTTAGGGATGAAACTCAGAGCTCAGAGAGGATAAAGAATTTAGGTCTCTTTAGCTCCAAAAGTCGTGTCATAATCAGGACACCAAGTTTATCTATAGACTTGACAGACCAAAAAATCATATTTTAACAAGTTTACATAGCTGATACTTGAGGTCTAGACTAAAAATTAGATGTGAGATACACTTCTTCATTAGCTGTCAATAGGGAAATTCAAATATAGCAGACAGTCATGCCCTGTTTCCTCTTTAGCCCTCATTTATTTTATTTATGTATTTAATCTTTAACTGGTAAACTTTTTTTTTTTTCAGAATATAACATGCATGCAGAAAAGTACGCAAATTTAAAAGCATGACAAGACGAGACCCAGACCAAAAAGTAGAATATCCCCAATCTTAAAAGCTTGCTGTATATACATACATATCAAAAGAAAAGATAGATAGACAGACAGATAGATAGATAGATAGATAGATAGATAGATAGATAGATAGATGGCTTGCTGTAGCCCTGTTTAGTACTGTTGTGCAACCATCCCAGGCCAGGTAGGCTCATTGTCAATTCTCTCAGAGGAAAAGAGAATTTTGGTATAATTTTACAGGCCTTTAATACTGAATCAGGAGATAGACCAGCAGGCAGATAGACAGCAACTGAGCCCACTAGCCTCAGAGTGATGCAGCCTTCTCATGTGAGCTGAAGAGCCCCTTTTTTCCCTCCACATTGCTCAGCCCAGTGTCTGCATTTATGTATGCTCATGCCCATGTTCTTTGGCTTCCCAGTCCAAGTGTGTGTAATTAAAGATGCTTCTGGGTGAGAACCTAGGAGGGGTGTAAGACCACAGGTGCCAGAGAGGCCAGCAGTGGGGAGGTGGATAAAAGCCTGATTTAGCTCAATTTTCCCTACAAGTACTCACCCTCCTGATTTCTAATCAACATACCTTACTCTTATCTTTATTCCCTGAGGAAAATGATTTATTCTTATCTAGATTAATGATTCATTGCACTAGATCAGGTGGTGACAAACTATGGCTCATGGGCCAAATACAACCACTACCTATTTGTGTAAATAAAGTTTTATTAGAACACGGCTATGCCTTTTGTTGACATATTATCTGTGGCTGCTTTCAAATTACGAAGGCAGAAACAGGTAGCCCAAAAAGAGACCTATAGTCCACAAAGCCAAAAATAGTTATTATATGGCCCTACTACTAGGAAAAAATTTATTGATTTTTATGCTAGACTGGGGAGACAGAAACTAAAATCTCTGTTCCAGCCTGTGCCCTCAAAATGGTTACAGACTAATGGGGGTGGGGAGACTGATAATAAATAAGTGACTGTACAAATTATGTAATTATAGAAGAAATGCCTTGAGAGGTGCTCTGAAATGAAAACTGAGAATGCCACATGGGGAACACAGGACACAGGGGACATCCTCCTTGTGTTGTAACATTTTTCACAGAGCCCCCCTATCTTGGCATCACACAGGTCTTATTTTACCTGGACAGGGGCACCGTGGATCTTGTGGCACTATAATGGAATGTATGGAAGACAGCCTGGCAAAGATCATTTTCTAACGCCCAGTGGGTGGGGAACTGGGAAACTATATCTAAGTCCCCCATGCACAGTCACCCCCCACAACATTATTGCACATGTCTGCTTCATAATGGGATGTCGCCTTGCCTGTTCACCTTTGTACTGGAGGCTTAGACATGATTCCTCTCTTTCATTACTGGGTGACCTCTCCTATTAGTAGCCTCTGGCTGTAAATTCTTTATCCCTGTGAACTTGGCTGCCATGTGTGATTCTGAGGGAAGGTAGAGAGCAGCCCGGGGCCGGGTCGATAGTGCAGGCTTCAAGAGAGGAAGGTAGGTTCGGATTTAATATCATTGGAAAAAATTTATATTCTTTTCACCCCTGAGGAGTTTGCAAAGAGCAAGCCTTTAGATTTGTCTAAGAAGGGGGAAACTTGAAATAGTTTTCCACCCTGGCCTGGTGCAGAACTGTGTGAGAACAGACACACAGAAAATTAAGTCTAAAATGTCAGTGAGGACTCAGGCCCTGCCACAATGTTTCTCAGCCTCCAGGGCTTCCAGGAGCAAACACTTAACTTTTTTTAAAAACACTTAAATTTTATGATAAGATTTGGGGGAGCGTTAGTCTTTACTTTTTTTCCTTTGAAAACATTATGTTGAAGAGAATTGTATCCTCACTGGCCTACATTTCACTTCCCTCAAGTTGGATTGATCCATCTGGGAAGGTCTTTGGTAGAGCTGGTTCCAGAAGGACATTCTCAAACTCTCCCTAATCACATGTGAGTAGCCCTTGGAATTCTGCATTTTTTAGTTCACCTGCAACAGCACAACATGGCTTTGTCCTTCTGAGCTGTCAATGTAAAAGAATAAAGTAGGAGAAGATGATTTTGTTTCTCCCTGAACAAGCCTCAGGAGGAGAGGAGGTAGAAATTTACATTTGCACATTTTTAATTTACAGAAATTAGGGATTCTTTGAACCAGAATGGCCAAACATCAGACAGATTTCCATGAACGTTACTCAAGATCATGTCCAACGTCAATAATCCATCACTGCACTGCTTTCAGCTGAGCCAAGATGACAATACCTCAGATGTACTCCTAATACTATGTCTGGTAGCTGCTAGCAGGAAATAAAATATAAGCTTAAAGAGGGCCTCCCCTGTGACGCAGCGGTTAAGTGCTGCGCTGTGGAGCTGTCAGCAGCGGCGAAGCAAATTTGACGCCCGGGCGGGGAGATACCCACATGGCACGGCAGACCTCTCCTGCCTTGCCCGCTGCTCCCCTCAGCAGTGTATTTCTGATCTGCCTGTTCTGCTCCCTGCTCCGTCTCTGGTGAACCCTCTCGCCACCCCACACCTCTGGCCTGTACCCCAGCTTGTATGTATAAATAAAAAAAAATACTTTAAAGAAATATATAAGCTTAAAGAGATTTGCCTTTTCTTATTTAAGTAATTGATTTGACTAGAGAGCATATCATGAATAGTGAAGATGATGATGATGAAAAAATATGTTTAAAATGTACCCGACATTGTTCTAAGTGCTTAACATAGATTCATGCTCTTAATATGAACCACATGAATACAGGCTTGCTTTGGATTATTGTTGCATCAGTAGTGTAGAAAGGAGTCCCTGGTATGTAATGGGTGTTTAATAAATCTTTACTGTGACTTCTAATACCAGTTATTATTTTTTCTCATATTCCATATAAGAAAACTACGGACAGAGTGCTTAATAATTCTCCTGAGTAAGAACTGGACCCACAATTTGATATTGGTTTAATATTTTGTACTTTTAACCACTTTGTTCTACTGCTTTTCATAGTAGCTGTTTGACATCTCTGTCCATATTTATTAATGTCTAGTTAAGTCTGATATTCAGTATTAGTTCTTCTATTTTTTTTCTTTTCCTTTTATGTTTTGTTTAGGTTTCATTTCCACTGTTTTATGTGTTACTCCTACTGATTTTTGATTGCAGGTTATACTGAGGTTTGTGCATGATAGTCTGTTCTTATGGCTTATTTGATGGTTTGAGCTCAATCTCATTCTGATGAACAACATTTCTACTCTCCTCTTCTCCATATTCTCTAATTTGTTACCTCTAAAATTAGGTATTCTTGTTTTATAATGGTCTCTTTAGTACTTCTTTCACATTTGATTTGGTGTTGATATATTCTTTTAAGTGTTTTATTTGTGAAGCTCCTTATCTTTTCTTATGTGCTTAATCATAGTCTTGCAGAATAAATTATTCCAGGTGGAAATTTTTTTTTTTTGAGTACTTTAACGATGTCCTGCCATTCTAGTCTTGCCTGAAAGGTCTCCACTGAGAAGTCTGTGGACACCTGGTAGGTGTTCCCTTCTGGGTGACTGTTCTTTCTCTTGATGCTTTTAGTGTTCTTTTCTAGTCTTTGCTTTTCAACAACTTAATTATAATGTATATTGAGGTGTGCCTGTTTAGTATTATTTTATTTGGTACTCTTTTCCCCTCTTGGGTCAGGGTATCTGATTTCTTTGTCAGATTTGTAGTTTTCTTATTATTTCTTTAAATAAATTTTCTATGACTTTCTCTTTCTCATCTTTTTCTGGGACTCCATGATATGGGTTGATATGGATACCATTCTCTTTAAATTATCGCAAAGAGCTCTTTTTAAAATTTATTTGTTTATATATATTTTACCTGGTTCATTGTTGCACAGTATTTTCTTTCACCTCTTAGGTTAAAATTTCCACCACCAATTCACCTGTGCACCATCACCATAGTCACTTGTGCTCTTCCCTCCCCAGTTTTGATCCCTCTCCCTCCCCCTCTCCTGCAGAATGTCTCTGATTTATAGTTGCCTGTTAATTTTATTTATTTTTATTTTTCTGATGCTTTATTTGGTTCCCCTATATACCTCCTATAAGTGAAACCATCTGATATTTTTCTTTTTCCTTCTGACTTATTTCACCGAGAATAATCCCTTCAAGCTCCATCCATGTTGCTGCAAATGGTATGAGTTTATATTTTTTATTGATTGCTGAATAGAATTCTATTTTGTATATATACCACATCGTTTTGATCCAGTCATCTATTTTTGGGCATTTGGATTGTCTCCAAATCTCACCTATTGTAAATAGTGCTGCCGTAAACATAGGGGTGCATGTATCCTTTTGAATTAATGTTTTTTTTTTGTTTGGGGGTAGATTCCTAGGAGTGGAATTGCTGGGTCATATGATAGTCCATTCTTAGTATTTTGAGGAAACTCCACACACCTTTCCATAGTGGTAGGACCAGTTTGCATTCCCCCAAGAGCTCTTATACTGTCTTCTTTCTTGGTTCTTTTTCCTCTTTGTTGTTCTATTTATATATTCTCTACCATTGTATATTTATGTTCACTGATTCTATCCATTGTCTACTGTTGAGGCTATTATATTTTTTAATTCCCTTATGGAATTTTTTAGGTTCATTAATTTTATTTGTAACATTTTCATATGCTCTCTTTATTGTGTTTGTTTTTGATAAGCCATTGTTTTTCATAATTCAACAATCAAGCATGGTTATAACTGTTATCTTAACAACTGAACTTTCGGTGTTTGCTGGAGGTGACCTCTTAGTGCCTTCTTCCCTAATTCCTATGTACTAACCTTGCCATTGCAAGTGCCCTGATCATCTGAACAGGGGCAGAGACTTTAGACTCTAAGATCATAGATCCCTAAAGATCCTGGGTAAAAAACAAGCCAACTGTAAGGCCACTTTATCAAAACACAAAAAGGAAGTTCCTTATCATAATCCATAAAAACAAAAAAGAAAGATACAGAAGAATATACCACAAGTGCTGGAGAAAAAAAAAGAAAAATCCAACCCTAAGAGATGTGTCAATCCAGTAGAAAATCAGTCTACCTGAAGAGCAGGAGTTGACATCTCAATGCCTCTAGAGTATACACAAAAACATAAATAAGGGAGGCAAGACCAGGAGGGGACCCTGGGGCACTGGGGAGTGCATGATCTCTGGGCCCTGCTGCGCAGCTCCAGCATGTGCAGGTGTAGGCAATCCCAGCCAGTATAGCTAAATCTTCCCATTTTTCAACAGAAATAGAAAATATGATGTTTCATATGAAAATATCAATCTGAGAAATCCAATATATAAAATGGTGACAAGCAGGGCAATTTAAAGAGATGAAAACAAATAAAATATTTCAAGTTAAACAAAATAGCTCAATAAGTTCAATCTAGCCCATCCATCTATAGCTTGCAAGCTGTGAGAAAGTACAAAGAAGTAACACAAATAGAAGTGATTTTGGATAATTGGTCCTGCCATTCTGGTTAAAAAAAGAACATGATGGTGGCACAGCAGACTTATCCTGTCTGGCCCACTGCTCCCCTCAGCAGTCTATTTCTGTAGATCTGCCTGTTCTGCTCCCCACTCTGTCTCTGGTGAATCCTCCCCCCCCCCATACCTCTGGCCTACACCCCAGTTCTTGTATGCATAAATAAATAAAAATAAATCTTTTTTTTTTTTAAAAAGAAGCAACCCAGATATCCAAAAATAGATGATTGGATCAAGAAGATGTGGTACATATACACAATGGAATACTATTCAGCATTCAAAGAAGATAAACACATGCAATTTGCAGCGACATGGTTGGAATTAGAGGGCATCATACTCAGTGAAATAAGCCAAAAAGAAAAAGAAAAATATCGAATGGTTTCACTTATAACAGGTCTATAAGGAAACCAAATAGGTGAGAGACACTCAGCGGATGGGGGCAGGGAGGATAAGGACACAAAATGGAATAGAAAAGAGCACAAGGGACCACAGAGATGGATCACGGGTGAATTGGTGGTGGGCTACCCAAGGGGAATACAAAATGTAAAAGACATAAATAACAATAAAAATATATATTAAAAAAATAAAAAAGAGCATGATGGGACACCATCGTTAACTAGTTAAGATTTCTGAATAGGGATATCTGGAAAATAGAGCAGTAATAATAATAGTAACTCAACTCTTTTGTATAGTTCTTTATATTTTTCAATTCATTTCTCTTAAAGCTTTTGAATCTCCCTGAAAGTTATGTTGGCAGCCCAGTTAGTTTACCAACATTAAACAGTAGGATTTAGAATCAGACCCTGATTTCCCAGTTCTCAACCTGATTTTCCTTAGTGACACAAATCTGACCAGGAATTACTGCCTAGTAGCATTCAAAATTATTATAGGCCTGTACTTTTTCATCTCATATATTCTAAGAATGAAAAAAAATGATATCTTTCTGTCTTTCAGAACTCATGCCTAATTTCTGATGAATGTTCAGATAGGAGAAAAACAGACAATCATTTGAGAATACTTTCATGATTGCTAATGAGTGTTACTCTTGGCCAATAGAGATTGTTGATTTTCATTTGGTTCTTCTCTAATCATCTCAAATTACAAAAATACATGACTAGCAAAGTCTGGATAAATTATGTAATTGTGGCCTAATCACTGTGTATATTCCTAAACATTTAGTGAATGACTAGTAGGTTTGGAGTTTGCTCCTCAAAGTGTAGCTTACTGCCAGCCAGAGCAAAATGTGGCATGTTTTGCATGCTCCGTGGAAACCATTTTAAATGAAGCAGATTTGAAAACCATCACATGGAGGGAAATTTTTTTGATGGCTGGGTCTGTGTGGGCCTCTTGAATGTCACTTCTGTGCAGGAAGTGCTCTTGGCATTTGATGTCTTTGTGCCAGGTTGTGTATTTGACAGCTGTTCTGGGGTGTCTTTTCCCAGCCACTGGCTTGGCTACTGTCACAAAGCCAATTAGAGGCTCAGGCAATTAATGTTGTTTTCCTCAAGTGCTCCTGGAAATGCTCATATCATGTAGTCCTTGTGCATGAAATCTACGACCTTTGGAAATACAAGTGAAAGAAAGCAAGTAAGATCAGCTATGTACGTTCTGTGTTCCATTAAGTTATGAAGCATGTGAAAACAGATTTGAGTTACAGGATACAGAACTGTCGTGAGGCACTGTAGGTTTCAGGCTATGTTTCATTTGTTAGAAATAAAGAGATGTGCCCTCCGCCAAAACCCCAGGTCAACTATGAAAAGGGTAGTAGGTATCTCAAGCAGCAATACATTTACATATTTTCAACTAATTATTTTATATAATTTATGAATTGTAACACTGTTTTGGCAGCAAGGCATGGTGCAGGTTCTCCGCTGATTTGGGCAGATGGGTAAGGGAGCCCTCGTTGTCTTTTTCAGGCTTTAATGATCTTTCTACATCAATTTTTGTGGGGCAAGCCTACAGGCTGGCAAGGCAGGAGGCCAGGAGGCCAGGAGGCTGGCAGGCCCCCCAGTTCCCAGTGAATCTTTATGCTTTTCTCTTTTGGCTCCCTCTGGCGTCTTCTCATGGTCCTGCCTCTCTATAGTCACTCATCCTCTCGTAGCCGGTCAGCATGGCATCAACCTTATGGCCTCAGCCTTTAGTCTCTGGTGTGCCCACTTACGCATGCCCAGACAATATTCCAGGTCTCCACCATCAGGCACGCATACCCCGAGCCCACACTCCCAAGCACCTCCTGAATTAGCACAGTCAAGGCCACAGGTGATAGCCACAGAGACCAGTGGTGTAAAAGCCTGATAAATTCACTTACCCAACGAACACAGGATGGGGCCCCACAATTTGTACTTTACACTTGATTTGCCACATTTTAAGAAAAGTATTACCAAACTGAAAATGAAAAGAAAAAACTTGATGCTCTGAGAGGGTTTGGATAAAATGGAGTCCTTTGATTTAGAAAGAGAAGTCTTTGGGGTTAAGAGCAGTGGAATGATGCTCCAATAGTTAAAATGAACTCTCTATGAGAAAGTTTGTTTTATTCTATAGGTTTATCCCCAGGGAGTCCTTGTAACTCTTGGTTGAGAAGAGTACATGGAATATAAGTGTTTAATAAAACTTTGTTGAATGAGCACACACACAAAAATGGGACTAGTAGTGCAAGATATTTGAAAAGAGATTAATTATGAAAGAAGAGTTACTGGGAATGATTTGCTTTGTGAGCTGTACTCGTTATGTGCCTAGCCAGGGTTGTAAGTTGGCGGCCTGTGGCCCATCACTTGTAAATGGGTGGACATTGTTTGCCCACTCAATATTTTCTTAAAGTTTAATGTTTAAAAAAATTGTAATTAAGATGATTGTTTTGTCTCTGTATCTCCATGTCTCTGTCTCTTTCTCATGCCCACACAGACACACAGACACACAGACACACAGACACACACACACACACACACACACACTCACACTCACACTCACACACACTTACACAGACAACACAGTGCCCTGTGTTCTGCGTTTCAACAGCTGGCTGGAGATAGCTAGCTGCTACTCCCATTGGATGGAATGTGTACTCATTCCCCACTTCCTATAGATTTAGCTCTATTTTCCTCCTGGATCTTACCTTCTTTGCCCTGAAGGTAGCTGAGCTGGCTGCCCTTGGCTTAAGCAGAGATAGTGGCCAACTACCTGTCACATGCATGGTTGAAGTGGACCAGCTTTTAAGTCTAAGAAGCACCATCTTTTGATTCACCACTGTTAGGTAATGAATAAACATGCCTGCTTACCCAATAAAAGCAGTATGGTCCCTGGTTTCAACCAACACCCAAGGACTTCCATTCAATCCTGCCAATCCATCAGAAGGAGAACTGCCTCAGTCAAAAATTCCCAAGCCTATATGGGTCCAGATGGCACTAAGTGCCCTCAAAGTTCCATCTCCTTTTTGCCAAGGTGATTAGCTAAAGTTACATCATCATTCCACCCTCACACCTCTCCTCTCTCACTCGTTTTGGTTCCCCTCCTGCTGCTCACACAGATACATCTCTCCATGATCAAATGAAGGACTCCAAAGAAGCGGGGGTGAGGAATTCATGGAAATGAGTTGTGTGACCAATTAGTGAATCAGTATCAAGAAGAACCAAAATTGAGCAAGTTTATAGGGACCTGGGATCAGGGGCTTGTTTGAATTTAAAAGTTGCCATGGTGTGCTAAATGCTAATCACTTTTCATCACACTGGTTAATGGGTGCAGTATTTTTGGCTCCAGTCCCTTTCCACCGTGCCAGGCTTGCACCTGAGAGAGCTGCATAGTTCTGGCTACAGCTGTATGCCTTCCTCATTGCTCCCTGTAAAGAACATGAATCATTCCTAGACACAGTCCCTAAAATTTAGAAAGAATTCACAGGAGAGCTGAAGAGGCAGTGAGAGTAAGAAACAAACCACCTGTTAAGTATGGTGGTATAATATCAGGGTCAGGAGGAGGTGCTGGAGTAAAAGAATTCACCAGAGACAGAAAGGAGAACAGGAAAGGTGGTTTTATTAAAATACCCTGCAGGAGAGCAGGGGTCCTGAAGGGAGATGTCTATGTGGGAAGAAGGATCTCTTTTATACTCTGTTTTCCCAGATTTTCTTACTTGGGGTGCCAGTTTGGGCCAGTTATTTGCTGGGATATCTGGTCTTGGGCGGTGACCTTTGACACAGAATGTGCCCTGGCCCTGCTTCCACATTCATGGCCAAAGTGATTGGTCTTGTGGTCTGGTTCCTAGAGCAACCTTATCAATTACCTTTTTCTTTTCAAGGCTCCCAAACTTGCCCACTGGGCAAGGGTGGGGACTTCGTTCTTAACCTCAGTGCTGATACCCTGACATGGGTGGGGACTTCGTTCTTAACCTCAGTGCTGATACCCTGACATTTAGTATTCAAGGTCCAATTGTTGAAACACCTAATCAGGTCAATTTGGTACTAAAACTCTGCTTGTAGGTGTCTTCGATATCTTACAGATGGTGTATAAGCATTGAAAAAAGGCAAAATTATATCATTTATTGGAGAATAGGAGGTAGAGGAATTTTTTGGGTGGATCTAATGGATTGTCAGCAAAGTTATGATGCATTTTTTCTTTGAAACAGAAAAAAATGTGTCATGAGTTTTCCAACAACCCAATACTTTACATTCACCTAGCAAAGTCTGAATAAATACCAGGGAGGCTGGAGAGGCTGTGTGCCTAGAGCCACACTGTTTGCTTCAGCTGGATGGAGGTTTGTTTCCACCATCTCTCAGGTGCTATAAGCCAGTGTTGGGATGGTGTCCTTGGCCACACATGTTTCGGTCCCAGAGTCAGTGTCCAATATGTCAGCCTATCAAGGCAGATGGCGCACAGGACAATGTTTCGAAACTTTTGGAAAATATACCACTAGAGAGTCCAGCTAGGGAAATGCAATTGGAAAATAATGTAATAGAATATTTGATTTGCCACTGAAGACCTTAGCTGGGCAGATTGCCATGCTGAAATGAGAGGACAGCTTGGCTGACTTCAATCTTTCAATTCCACTTAGTAACTGCCTCTCAGTGGGCTGGGTCCTAGACTCCCGGTATGGCCGTAAAGTGCCAGTTTTACCTCTCCCTCCTCTGAACATTACCCCTGCACACACATCCACCCAAGGTAAGGTCTGGAGCTTTAGCTACAAAGCTGTAACATTAACCCACAAGCGAAGGTCAAAGCCAGTGATCACTGGGTGTTTCCTCAGAGGCCTGTAGGTGGCCATCAGAGTGGATGGCAAGGTAAATAAAATGTCATTTCCATTTAAGTCAATTTATTTTTTTTCTCCATGCTGCCAGCCAGTGACTTGGCCTTTCTGAGGCCAAGTGGTTTTTCTCTAATTCAGTAGAACCTTTCTGGATGAGAATACCTCAGTCTAATTAGATCAGCCTCATTAAGGCACTAAGTTGAAAGTTGGGTTTCCCCTTGTCCACTCATATCCTGGTTTTCAGGGTAAAGTATTTTTTCGTTTCCCACCAATATTTTCTGAACTTCCTGGAGAATTTCCCCAGCATGCACCTTACCTATCCAAGGGTGGTTACCTTAAACACTGCAAATCTTTGCCTGCCTACCCAGCTTGGGTAAGGGAGAACCTTTGGCATATCCAAAATGTAGGAGCTTTCATGGTTCCAGAGGCAGCCTTCAGCCAAAAAAAGGTGAAAGCCATGGAAAAATGCTCCATCTTCTTTGCCTCCCTTTGGGGCAGTGCTCTGAAGTTTGTTCTGTTTTCCCATTGCTCCCCAGTGGAGGTGAGTTCCAGTTGTCCACAATGGTATCTGACTTGGTGACGCATCGTTTTATGTGCCTCACTCCTTTCCTATCACATTTACCTACCTCCAGGTATTTCCTGGGACATCCCAAGCAGACGATTTACCCTAGAATCCCTCTTTCAGCATCTACTTTAGCAATCCACATCCCTAAATAAGAGTCAGTCTCCATGCAGTAGGAAGGAAGTGAGAATCAGACTGTGAGGCTATGCATTTGGGGGACAGTATTTGACCAGGAAGCACTGGCTCTCCTTCATAATATATGAAAAGGAGAGAAAACTACAGAAAATGTAGATCACCATATGGATGTGATTAACATTAGAAAGGAGAAATAAGGTACTTGTTAACATGCAGAGATGACAGCATCTCTCTGCTTGGTTAAGGTCTATTTCCCACAGTGAAGTGTAAGTCCCAAAGGTAATAGAGACCATACTGTTTTTGTTCACTAGTGTGTCCCCATAAGGTCGTAACACAATATTAAGTAGAACTTTGATAATAGTAGAATACTTCTTATGTATTAACTGGTTCATTAGTGCAGGAAATCACCAACCCATTTGATGCACAACTCCATTTTTAATGATGCCTTTTCAGTGGGAGTTGAGGGAGAAGGCTGGGTCTACCATTGCTGTACTGATGGGAGGACAGAGGACCTTGACGGTCACAGAGAGATAGAAACTAACTCCTCTTAGGGAAGTTTTCCTAATGAAGGACAACTTTGACCTTGGTCTTGATTATTAGTAGGAGTTTGAATAGTTAGATCAGGGCAATGGGGGAGAGTGTGCTGATTACTCATGCTACAATGTGTGGTTTAATGCCAATGGCTTAACAGGAATTTTGTTCGGCCCAGACAAGTAGTAGAGAGCAAGACAGAGACCATGCATTCTCAGAAATTTAATTGAAATTCTATTCATATTGTATCCTATGGGAAATTGTATGAACTATCCCAGAAGTAGAGAGCACAGAAATAAAGCAGCACAGAAATAACTAAATCTTACAATAAATACAATGTAATAGATCCACGATTCTCAAGCTTTAATGGGCATCTGCACTGTGTGGTGATATTTAAATTCAAATATGCAAATTCAGTTTCAGTAGGTCTGGGGTGGGACCTGAGAGTCTCCATTCTAGTGGACTCCCAGTTGATGCTGATGCTACTGGTCCTCAGACCACACTTTGAGTGATCCCCTGGTTGCCACCTGTGTCTGCACAGGGGAATTACCTGAGGAAGTTTAAAAATAAGAGGTATCTAATCTCTAACGATTTTATATAATTTGACTGAGAGGAAAGTTCTGTGCATATATAGATATAGATATATCTGTATCTATGTCTTCCCCATTTTAAGTGTGTGGTTAAATGATCTTTAGTATATCTGCACTTTTCCCACCACCACTATAATCCAATTTTAGAACACTTCCTTTCACTCCCAAAACATCCTTTTTATTAATTTGCAGGCAATGCTTATTCTCACCCTTAGGCAACTGTTGTTCTACTTTCTTCCTCTATAGATTGCTCTTTTCTGGACATTTCATAAAATGAAATCATATGTGGTCTTTTGTAGCTGGCTTTTTTCACTTAACATAATAATTTTGAGGTTCATCCATCTTGTGTCTTATATTAGTATGCCATCTCCTTTAATTGCTTGACTGGTTCCATTGTATGGATACACTGTATTTTGTCTACCCACTCAGTAGACTGATGTCAGAATTGTCTCCACTTTTTGATAAATTATGTTGCCTTAAAGACATCTTTATTTAGACCTATATTTTCATTTCTTTTAGGATTTCTAAGAGTGTATTTGCTGGATCACGTGTTAACTCCATGTTTAGCTTTTTAAGAAATTGTCAAACTGTTTTCCAAAATGGCTATACTATTTTACTTTTCTATCAGTAATATATGAAGAGTCCAGTTTCTCCACATTCCCACAATACTCATTATGTGATCATAACCTCCTGTGGATGTGAAGTTGGTATCACATTGTGATTTTGATTTGCAAGGTCTAATGATCTTGAACATCTCTTCATGTGCTTATTAGCCATATATGTCTTGATTGATGAAGTGAGCGTTCCTATCTTTTGCTCATTGTTAACTAGATCAATTGTCTCTTATTGAGTTATAAGAATTCTTTTGCATGCTGGATATAAATCTTTTATCAGATACATACTTTTGAAATATTTTCCCCAATGCGTGACTTATCTTTTCATTTCCTTAAACAATGCCTTCTTTAGTACGAAACTTTTCATTTTGATGAAGTCCAATTTATAGATTTTTTTTTTGTAGATTGTGCTTGTGGTATCCTAATAAGTCATTGCTTAACTCAAGACCACAGATTTTTCTTCTAAAAGTTCTGTAATTTTAACTCTTACATTTAAGTTTGTGATCATTTGAGTTAGTTTTTGTGTATGATGTGAGATAAAGACTAAATTTATCTTTAGCATGTAGATATCCAATTGTCTCAGCACCATTTATTGGAAAAACATATCCTTTCCTTATCGACTTATTTTTCCATTTTTTCTAAAATTGATTGTACAGATAACAGTCTATGTGAACAGTCTCAGTTCTGTCCTGTATATCCAGGTGTGTGTCCTTATGCCTTCTGCCACACTGTCAGGATTTTATTGTAATTGGGATTTTTAAAAGGTCTTCCAAGTGATTATATTGGACAGCAAATTTGAGGACTCACTATGATAAAGAATAGTTTGAGGAGTAGGATGGGGAAGTCACTTTAGACAAGGAGGTCAGGAAGCTCTTTCTGTAGCAATAATGTTGCAGCTCAGGTCTGAAAGGCGAGGAAAAAAACAGCAATGAGAAAAGTCAAAGAAATACGATCAATGAGTCATGCTCCAAAAGGCACTTAGGCAGTCCAAGCTGGCCATGTTCGCAGTCTCACTAAAGGAAGTTGAGTTGTCATTCTGATAACCAGGTGGTCCCAGACCCAGGAAGCCTCAGCTTCCCAAGTTCCAACAAATAACTCTTCCATTGATTTTCAAATTGGGCTGGGTTTAACCTTCTCATTACTCAAGGAAACATCCAGGATATGTCACAGGATAAGGTAAGCATTCACTCACTCATTGTCACTCATTCATTCATTCATTCAGTAAATATTCATAGAATGTCTCCTGTATGCAGGGCACTATACTAAGCATCAGAGATATAATGATGAATGAAAAAAATCTTGGCTTTATGAAATTGACAAGGCACCTTCCTGGAGCATCAATTATACGCACATACACATATTCACATACACACTCACACACTTTCACACACACATAATCACACAATTTTAAGATTTAAATGCAGTGGTGCCAGAAGAAGAAATTAGTATATATAATTTACATACTATAGGGCTTCTTCATTGTTTCTAAGGAAAGAGAAATAGTTATAGATACCCTCTAAAGGACAACAGTATACTAGTCCTAATGTCCATGGCCCAACTCTTTCATATATTGACAACATGCAAGTTATCAATCTCAGCTCCATAACCCCCTTTTTGTACTCCTTTGAGATACTGGTGCTGGACCCTGTAAACATTTCCCTTTGCCAGCCAACAGAATGTCACTGGGATGAACCTATAGGACTCCAGAGAGGAAGACACTTTGCTATAAGGTTTCAGGTTTCCTGTGATTTT
This sequence comes from Scalopus aquaticus, assembly GCA_004024925.1. Classification (NCBI taxonomy): domain Eukaryota; kingdom Metazoa; phylum Chordata; class Mammalia; order Eulipotyphla; family Talpidae; genus Scalopus; species Scalopus aquaticus. The sequence goes on along the minus strand of PVIJ01003346.1, from coordinate 53,744 downwards.
TTTTTTTTTATTCAGAGTGGAAATGAAAGATCTCTACAGATCAGCTCAGACACATTTAAAAAGTGAGAGACAATCAGCGGGGGTGGGGGGAGGCGGAGGGAGGGAAGGAAAAGCGCACAAAATGGAATAGAAAAGAACACAAGGGACCATGGAGATGGATCACGGGTGAATTGGTGGTGGGTTACCCAAGGGGAATACAAAATGTAAAAGACATAAATAACAATAAAAAAATAAGTGAGATACCTGTAGTCTCTTCTACCTCACACTAGGGTACAGCCTGGGTACAGAAAGTGCCATGCATTCCCTGCTGCTCACCCAAATCTGATACTGCCAGGTCACTTCTAGATACAGATTTGTGCCCTCTGGCAACTTTCTTCACCAGAAGTCAACTGCATGTTCTATGGTGGCCATGTCCTCTTCAAAGAGCCTGGAACCTTGTCTTATGGGCAGAATCTGTTGTCCTTTGTCCTTACTACTCACTCTTCCTTAGCTTACAGCTGAGCTGCCCTTTTGCTTCTGCTTCTGGACGGTTTAGAGTCTTTTTGACCCATTTGTTAGTTACCTTCCACTAGTTTGCAATTCTTTGAATTAGAATTAACCTCTTCAATCTGTCTTGTGATGTATGTTGTATGGTTCCTTCAAAATGGAAAAAAAAAGAGGAAAGATTGGCTGGCTTTCTGAAACCCCTGCCTAATTTCACAGCCCCGTGTCATACAAGGAATTCATGACCGATCACCATTTCCCAAGGCCATGCAGCTATAACACTCAGTAACAGTAGTGGTTAAAAATTGATGCTGCCATTCCAACAAGCTGATTTCATTTTTCTCCCAGCTCTGATTTGCTTCAAGGTTGAGGAAACTGTTGGAATGGCCAGAAAAAGATCCAAAGCAGAATCTTAGCCACAAGGATTTTTATACAGAAAAGTTCTCATAGCAAGGTCAGTAATGTGATGGCACTTTCTGCACCTGTGTTGTATCATAGTGTGATGTGGAAGAGACTGTGGGCATCACACTTTTTAAATGTGTGCATTCTTACATCCTGCCTATTTGTCAAGGAAACAATACTGTATACTGTTTAAGCACTAAGATTCTAGGGACTGGCTGCCTAGTTCAATTCTGGTTCAACCAACTTCTGTGTGACTTTGGCCAAATCACTCAACATGCCTCAGTCTAATCATCTTAATAATGGGGACAATAATGATACCTATACCATTAAAGGTTATTGTTTGGCTTAAATGAATCAGTTAATTAATATGCTTAGATGAGTACCTAGCACATTGTATGGTCTGTAAGTGTTAGCTGCTATGGCAAGGGTGATGATGATGATGTCATGATGATATTGATGATAAAAAATAGGTCTACATAGTCCCAATTTCTCAGAGAGATTAAACTTTACTCCCTACCATGGTATCAGTTTGATAACACACCCTTTATTGCCTTCCTTTCTTTCCCTCTCTCACTGCCTGCCCACCCCGTGTTCCGTAGAATCATCTCCCAAGTAAATTTTCACTCAAATCCTTGTCTTAGGTTCCAGTTCTGGGGATCCCAACCTGAAACATTTGTTCACTTTTTTACATTAGGTAATGAGACAAACTAACTTCAAAAAATTCCTCATAAATGGAGAAAAAGTAATGAAATCATTTTTCCTTTGAGCAAATGTTAGGAAATTCTGCTTATTAACTAGACCCAATTGCCCATGAATTTGTTTAGACTGTTTCCAAATCAAGACCTTTTTAGTTTTAAGTAATACCCACTCTTAAAAGATTAAATTGTTGAAATACAGAATGAGAGACTTTATCATAAGGACACTAAGGTGTCTCTCAAGACCATGAATGTACTTAACTAGGAAGACTGGGAAATTAGAACCAGGATGTGGGCACCATCTTGCTGTTATACTGAGTTTACACATTCTCTTATTTTTACTTCATTTTGCACAACTTCTTCTCTCTCTGAGACTTTTCCATTTCTTTGTATGAATGGACAAACATGGTCATATGATAAACTCTTTTATTTTCTGTCCCACCATACCATAAAAGCAACTCAGAATTCCAGGGGGAAAAAAAGCCCTGACTGGCATGCCAGGAATCAGATATTATCTCTGATTCAATCAGCAGTGTTGAGTAGACTGGGAGTTGGGGGAAGGCTGGATAGCACTCATCTACTAGAGGGTGTGCCTCTGGGAACTCAAAGAAGAAGGAAGAGCCCTGGGGATACCACAACAGTAAGGGGGGTGTTACAGAAGTTTGAAAGTAGAGAAAGGTAATTTTTTTAAATTAAACACTGGTTCTCTGCATTTAGGCATCAACTATTTGGACATTTGAAAAATGTTGCCTACTTTCAAGAGGGAAACTTTCTGCATATAGTTTGCAGTACAAAAATGTCCCCACTCATGGTCACTTAAGTAATCAGTGTCCTTTACAGTGTTAAAACTGGGGAAAAAATGATTTCTAAAGTAAATTCACCTGGAGAAAGAAGCAAATATATGATTTCTTCACTACCACTCATTAGAGCCCCAGTCATTCAATTTCCGAGGTACAGTGTCATTGTAGACAGGGTAGGAATTCTATTTTACTTTGGAAGACCTTGAACATTAAGCTTTAGTGCCAGCTCTGTCACTTTCTAGTTGTTTCTCATTTACTCTGTGGGGATATTGATAAAGTATTAATTGATGAACTGTCTGGCACATTGATAGGTAGATATAATTTGATTGACATGAATGTTAGCTATGGAAGTTATTGTTATTAATGTCATTATTAATGCACTTTTTACATACCATTTCTCACTAAGATATAATCAAAGGAATCTGCTCACTCCTATTAGAATGGCTATTATCAAAAGACAAGAAAGAACAAGTGTTAGTGAGGATGTGGAAGAAAGGGAACCCTTGCACACTGTTGGTGGGAAAGAAATTGGTGCAGTCATTATGGAATAATATGGAGATTCTGCAAAAAAAACAGAAGAGAAAAATAGAGAGATTCTAGTAGGCCCAGGGATAAGCTTGAGCTAGCAGCATTAAAGGAGAATGCACATGAGTCTAGTGAGCCGGTCCGGCAGAGTTTAGTTAGAGGAGTGTCTATTGTACCCAACAACATAGTTGAATAAGCATTAGATAAATAAAAACTTACAGCCAAATTTAGGAAGTGTCTTATTAATTCTTCCTGAAGTATTGTGAAAGATGCACAATTGCTACACTATAGCAGATTTTTTCATCTTTTGCAGGAATGTATTAATAATATTAGCTAACATTTATTGAACTTTCATTATGTGTAAGCATTGTTCTAAGCATCTGACATGAATTAACTCATTTAATCTTTATAGCTACTCTAAGAGGAGTTTCTGTGTTATCTCCATTATACAGAGGAGATAATGAGGCACAGAGATATTAAAATACTTACCTAGAGTCACAGAGCTAAAAAGAATAGAAATTCCATGTGATCTAGCTATTCCGTTTCTCATTATCTATCCAAAGAATATGACAATAAAAAATATATGGCCCTCTATGCTCGTCGAAGCATTATTTATAATAATCAAGCTATGGAAACAACCTAAATGTCCACTGATGACTGAATACATGAAGAAAATGTAATGTATGTATAGTGGAATATATTTCAGCTATTAAAAAAAGATGAAAGTTTATCATTTACAACAACATGAATGGAGCTAGCAGGCATTATGCCAGTGAAATAAAGGCAGACACAGAAAAATACCATATGATTTTACTCTTAGGTAGACTGTGAAGAAATAAAGCAACTGAACAAACAAAACAAGACCAAAAAAGCTCTTTGATTTAGAGAACAGAATGGTGATTACTAGAGCATAAGTGAAACTGGATAAAGGGCCAATTGCATACTGGTAGATAAAAACAAGACCTTTGGTGATGATTTTGATATAGTATATTTATATGTCAAAACATAATGTTGTACACTTGAAATTTCTATAATTTATATTTATTTTACAAAGACAATAGCAAGAAGACAGTGGAAACATAGATGGGAGCCAATGAAGTGGATACAATCATGCATTTTAGAGTCTTTTGGCCTCTGTGCCACAATCTAGTCCCAACATTTATTATCTGTACATTAATTTCTCCCTGCTTCAATTTCCAATCTACAAAATGAGCTTGAGTATCACAATAATTAACTCTTATGATTATAGTTAGGATTAGATGAGATATAAGAGGCTTGAGACGATGCATAGTACAGAATAGTTAGTACAGGGCCTCCCTGGTGGCGCTGTGGAGCTGTTGGCATCGGTGACAGGAGTTCAACGCCCGACTGGGGAGATTCCAACATGGCGCAGCAGACCTCTTCTGCCTTGCCCGCTGCTCCCCTCAGCAGTATATTTCTGTCAATCTGCCTGTTCTGCTCCCCACTCTGTCTCTGGTGAACCCTCTCGCTGCCCCATGCCTCTGGCCTGTACCCCAGCTTGTATGCATAAATAAATATATCTTCAAAGAAAAAAAAGAATAGTCAGTACATAAGAATCAGTGTTAATGTTAGGGTAATTGGTGTTCACAGCTGTGGGAAGAGTTTTGTTGGAAATCTGCTCTCTAAGCTGCAGGTGAGATGAGATGAAAAGGTGAACTTTACAGAAATGCACATGGTAACTAACTCTAGATGCTTAGGATTCATAATGATATGTCACTAGCCCTAGCTAGGCTGAAAGGATATCCCAAAAGAATTAGATTAATATCCCAGTTTGAAGATTAGCATCAACAATCGTATTTCTTCCTCAAGGCAAAAATAAGCCTGCCCTGAAGATGAGGCCACTGGGCATAGGCCAGATTTGTTCTTCTATTATGAAATATTCCACAACAGATTAATGAATATATATTTCAGCCCAGGCTTACTGTTAAGAGGTAGAAAGAGAATCACTCATTTTGTTCTATTTTTCTACATTAGGCAAAACACAACTTTAAATACTAATTGTCTGTCTTTTGTGAATTCATGTTTATTTCTGTGATTCTGGTAAACTGTTGTCTTTAGTTGCAAACTCTAACTCCATTGTCTTCAAGTTTGCAGCCCTGACGCTGGGTGCAGAGTCCTGGGCAGGCCAAGGTACCTTCTGTTGAAGATTCAAGTTAGACAACCCAAGGGATAATGGACATGAGTGTGACCTTTATTTTTAATTGTTTTTCTACACTGTTGTTTATTTTTGTACAATAGTTGATTTCTCCAGTCGTGTGTAGTCCCCATAAATCTCCCATCACTACATCACCTGTGAACCATCACCGTAGTCCCTTGCACTCTTCCCTCTCCTATTTTGACCCATCTCCCTCCCCCTTCTCTGCTGTATGCCTCAAATCAAGTTTACCTGCAAGTTTTGTCTTTCTCTCTTTTTTTTACGAAGTGTGAACTTTAGAGTCAGTCCATTGGATTCTGAACCCCAAAGCTATCACAAAATAGTGTGTGAATTTAGTAAGTTGCCTAACCACAATGCCTTTGTTCTTTCATTTGTAAAATAGGGGCGATGAAATAGTTGCTCCTTCATCAGATTACAGACTTGTAAATGAGACAGTCAATGTAAAACACTTAACACTTTGTGTGGTGGTGCCCTTTCAATTTACCAGCTCTTGGGGCCAGGCCATTTTCTGTACCACCACATGAAGCATGAATGGTATAAGCATTCAATAAAACACACACAACTCCTGAACTACTGGATATTAAAAAAAAACTGTAATATCTTGTAGAAGTATGTAAAAGTAAGAATGTTAATGGCCACTGATAAAGCAAGGTGCCACAGTCTGGCACCCTGCAGCTGTAAAGGAAATGTAGAAGTATGTAAAAGTAAGAATGTTAATGGCCATTGATAAAGCAAGGTACCACAGTCTGGGACCCTGCAGCTGTAAAACTTCAAGGACTGTAACCTGAGATAAACTTCCCCCAGGCAGCAGTAAAACTTCAAGATCTATAGACTCCCCCAGCAGGGGCAAAAGGCTTCAGGGACACTAAAAGATAACAGCCCTGACCATCTACTTTGAGACCACCCCCCTTTTTGATGTATTGCCAAATTCTGTATAGTTGCTAAATTCCTTTGTATCTGTAATTGCCTTTATAAGTTGCACCAACACTGTGCAAGGGGTCTCCATTTTAGCCTACTAGACCACTGCGTTGGTACTTTGGGCTAATTGGGATCCTAGCTCAAGCTAGCAATAAACCACCGCTTTGTGATTACATCGGATTGACTCTGTCGTTACTTGAACCTGTAACATACTTTAACAATCTCTCATAAAACACCTTACGCTTTCACCAAAACAATGTGTAAAGCTTCTAGACTGAGTACGATCAAAGAAATAGCTCCTAATAGTTCCAAATAAATCCACCGTGGCGTGAAAAACTGGAGACTAGATGAACACGTATTAATATGTGAGCGGCCACCTGATACTGGTGACAAAAATACATACTAATATGTGAGTGGACCACAAAGTGTTAAAATTATCTGTTATCATGACTAATAATCCCATTCCACAGATTAGAAAACTGAATATAAGCGGATAAGTGGGATGACAAAGTTGAAATAACAGCTTGTGATCCCAGGGTCCTCAAAGCATTTTCAGTGGCTCACACTCAGGAAAGGCTGAGATTGGTGATATACCAGATTGACTAAATTCAGTTTTCAAGTGTTTCCTAAGTGATTTTTTCAGTGAAAACATCTGTTGGCTTGGGTGTTCGTCAAAAGATGAGTCTGGCTGCAAGCATTGCCTCTTAGCTCATTAACCTCCCTCCCAGCCCACATGCCAGCAAGCCACTTGCCAGAGCCACAGCCCTCCTGGAAGGCTGAGAACAATGAAATGTTCATGTATTCAACTCACAGCCGGCAATATAATTTTTAAAGTTTTCTCTATAGCATTTGTAATAAAAAGAAAAAAATAAGTGACGTCCCAAAGACAGGCAAATGTCGGGGTGAAAGGGAACCTGTCTCCTAGAGCTGTCTTGAGGATTAAATAAGATAATGTACACAGGTGTTTGTAAGCACCATGGTGGGTAATTGTGAGTTGTGTTCATTCCTAAAAGAGGGCAGTTACAATCAGCCAAAGAAAATGTCCTTATCTAGCCCTTAGAAAAGCATTATTTCATGCTAGTTGGGCGGGTAGAACTCCTGGAGAGAGGCAAAATGAGCACGTTATGTGTCCCTCAAAACACTGTCTCCTGCCAAAGGTATCAACCTCCACTTTTTTTGGCAGCTGTCCTTAATTAGGTGACCACAGGGTATTAAAACGGCCAGGTAACTCTCTGTGATGTTGGAGTTCAGATTTTGGTGGATTTAGTCAAATAAAACAAATAGCCAAAGTTCAGTATAAGGAAGTCAGAGCTTTTTATCTTTTCCAGTAACTAAAATCTGCATTTGATATGGTTTCTCCTGTGATGTGGTTCCTGGAGCCCACACTTTAGTGAGGAACTTTTCCTGAGAGCTGTTCTAAGCAAGCAAATGTCCAGTAGTTATCCATGGGGTCACAGACCCGCATTCAAGTCCTTCCCCTGACTTCTGTACTGTGTGCTCTTCAGTACACGCTTAACCTCCCCAACACCTAATCCGCATGTCTGAAACCAGAGCATAATGATACCTACGTCGGCATGGCCAGGGGGAAATAAATGGTGAACATGAGAAATGAATCATTTATCAAAGGTGCCACCTTATAGTAAACGTGTCTAAAAGCCAACCCTTGCCATTATTTGCATTGATATTGTTATTTCTGCTACTGCTTTAATGTAGATACTCTTGCAGATGAAGAAACCGGGGTCAAGTGGGGATAATGAGAGAATCTGCCATCTGGAGTTACTGTAAGGAATACCGTCGATGGCCTGGCCTGAGCTGAGCTGTGAAGTGAACGTTGCTTTCAACAACAGCCAATGACACCTTCTCATTGTTTCCACTTGCCTCTGACATATTTCACCTAGAATGAGGGTGGGGCGCAAAATACAATACACAGCGCCACCACTGTGAGGGTGTGTGTTAGTAGTAATGGCTGTTGGCTGACTAGAATATAAAGTTTTTCAGAGCATGAAGTTATGTTTGCATTCTGGCTTAATCTGACAGATCGTTTTAAAGGGACTGGTATTGTCAAACTGAAAAAAAATCGTCAGCTTGCTAAGAAAAGGATATTTGGGGCAGGTTAGGGCCGTAACAATGCTTCCCCAAAATAACCTCTATTGTGCAGCTACTTTTTATCAGTCCTGCCTGGAGGGCCATAAATCACCTCCAAATTGACTGTTATGTCATCATCGGGCAATGGAATGACAAATAATCTGGCGCAACCTCATGGATTCTAAGCAGATAGCTTCCTTGCTTGTGTCAATGCAAGCAAAAGTACACAGGAGCAGTGCTAAATTTATGTCCTACCTTTTTAGTTTCCCTTTCCCTTTTCTTATGCAATAAGCAGAGTAAGAAGAAGTTAGTTCCTGCTTCCTGGCATAATGGTAGTGGGTGAAATGTGGTTGGTTTGAAGATGTTCTCATTATTTCAGACTGTTTGAAATTGCATGCAGGGAGGTAAGAACTTTACCAGCAGGAAATGCATACTTTTAGAGATATTGTACAGGGACAACCAAGGAGTAAAGAGGATGAGTAGCTCGTGACCCTTCCCAGGCCATGAAGTGTGATGATGCCAGACATCCAGAGTGTTCCTCATGGGACAAGCTGTCAAACCATCTAATCCTTCTGAGCCAGTGGGGAGTGAAAAGTTATCCAGGAGTGGTGCTATGTACCCTTTATAAATTATGTAACTTAAATACACTTGCACAAACCAAAGCATTCAAGTGGAAGCCTTTTAGCTAGGAGGAGGCCACCAAAAAGCCACCACTATAGATCTCTACAGTCGTCTTCAAATGTTGTTTCTCAGTTCCCATCAGGCAGAAGACTGCAGCCGGCTCTGCCTCATTTCTTTTCTTTTTTTATTTTTTTTATAAATATATATTTTTATTGTTATTTATGTCTTTTACATTTTGTATTCCCCCTTCTTAGTTGTGATCCACTCTCATTCCCACATGGATAGCCATCTTAGAGCTTTTATGATTGCAAAGCTTTCAAAAAACTGCACTCCTTGAAATGAAAATTACCAGGGTCACTGGTTTCTTGTTTTAGGGCCTATGAGAAAGGCTAAGCAATGCCCTGTGGGCTCCCAAACGCCAGTGCCTTGAGGCATAGATTCCAGAGATAAAAGAAGGAAAAGAGATGGGAAGTCCAGCAATGTTCAAAAAGCAGATGGCAGTGGAGGAAAACACAAGAAAGAAAAGAGTACATTTGCAGAACAGTAAAAGCCATCCAGGCATACACATAAGTTGTTAATATCACATGCTCTCTTCTTAACACAAAATTGTGAATTAAATTAGACAAGTTAGAGTGTAAAGGAATTAGACATGTGTACCTAGAACTGCTGGATACCCAAGTATCATTAGCTAAAATAAATTGGACTGGATAGAATTAAATTGAAATAACTTATTTGACTCTACATTTACTATCAGTTAGTTGTTCAGGAGCACTTCTACTATCTAATATTTGTTGAACAGTAAGTAGTAGGTCTCTTAGGTTCCTGCATGCATTGTCACATTTAATTCTTTCAGCCGTTCTATGTGGCAAGCACTGTAGTGCTTCCTTCCACTCTGCAAATAAGGATACTGATGCTAGGAAGAGGCTAGACAATTGTTTTCAGGGTCAGGAAGTAACACAACTGTGATTTGAACTCCAGCAGTTCTTTTGCTTGCCCTCAACAAGATTGTCATTGTATCTAGCCTAAGTCCCATAACTTGTCAAAGTTAAAGAAAACATGTCTTCCCCACCTCTCAAGGTTACTTGAATTCTAAAAAAAAAAAAAAAAAAAAAATTAAGAGCAGCTAAGTGCTGTCTAGTGAAGGACATCATTATTTGCCAATTGTGGTTAAAGAGGATAGGCTAAGGGGGCAGATATCTGGGTGTGGGTCAAGTTTGAGTTCTGCCACTTCGTAGATATGTGACCTTGAGAAACTTAACTTCCCTGAGCGTCAGCTGCCCTATTTGTCAGGTGAGGGTATTGAAAAAAAAAAATCTAATGCCTGGAAAATATTAAGCACAGTGCCTTGAGTGTGATCAGCAATTAGGATAGAGTGACTTCTGTTAGATCTTGAAGTCTAAATACTTTGGTAATCTAGATTGTTCTAAGTGAAACTGGTTGCTGCTTTCCTTGCTGGAAGAAATTGGTCACCTCCTCTCAGGCACCCTAATTAAGGAATTGTTTCTGACAGCTGTGCTTCAATAGTAACTATTCCTTTTGATTTCATTTTGGCACTTATTTTTTCCTTTAAACAATTAAAAATATAATTTATTGTTCAAAAGAGGGTTTTGAGATTTTCAACCTTCACAACTTAATTAAGGAGTACATTCCTTCTAAAAAAAGCAGACACACAAAAAAATGTCCTGGCATTCATTTGATAAAATATTTACTGGGCAACTATATTGTTGAATATGACATAAGAGCAGCCCCCAGGCACTTTTGATCTTGTTGGAGAAGCAGCTCTAGTGGAACACTGGGCCTGACATTTTATCTCTGTGTCCCTGCACTAGCTCCTACCTAGACTCCAACTTGCAACCCGTTGCCCACGTAAACTTTCTAGGATCATGGTACTCCCAAGATGAATCTATTCAGTAGCTTCATGTTGAGTACTAAAAAAGAGAAGAAGTCTAACTTCTAAATGTGCCACATGAGATCCCCTATGCTCTGACCTCTCCTGCTTTACCAAGCCGAATCCTTACCCCATCCTCTCCTGAAGCCTCTTTCTGCCAGTGTGAGTGGAGTGCAGTTCCTGGCAAGGATGCATGCCAGGTTCTCCTGGCCTCGCTGGCAGGGGAGCACTAAGCTCCATATCCTGCATTCTGACATTTACAGATAGCTGGTCAGTGGAGTTTGGTTTCTTGTCACACCCTAACTCTCCAAAATGAAGGTCAGCTGATGAGGACCAAAAACTCTTTAACATATGGGCAATTGGAACATAAAGTAACATTGCCAAACCCTCATCACTATGAAGTAAAAAGTAGTAAGATAGCACTAATCTTAGTGTTAGAAAACCTGATTTCACATTTTCCCTTTTCTTCTACCGTGTTTGATACTGTGTGTTTATGTGTGTGCCTTTTAGCTTCTCTGCCCACAATCTCCTATTCTGCAAAGTGTGGGGAATTGAATCAAATCCTTTTTTAAAAAAATTATTTTTATTTATTTATGCATGCAAGAACTGGGGTGTAGGCCAGAGGTGCGGGGGTGAGTGGATTCACCAGAGAGAGAGTGGGGAGCAAAAACAGGTAAATCTACTAAAATACACTGCTGAGGTTAGCAGTGGGTGAGACAGGAAAGGTCTGCTGTGCCATGTGGGTCAGCTCCCTGGCCAGGGATTGAACTCATGCCACAGTGGCTAGCAATAGCTTGATAGCACTGAGGCTTTAACCCCTGTGCCACCAGGGAGGCCCCCAAAATCAAATCATCTTTATCTTATACTCCTTCCATCTTAAAGTTTACTTGTGAATGTGTTGCATAATGTGTACAAGAAGATATGAATGCAGTGATTCATGGATTCACCTTAAGCACATATTCTATATCATGCCTTAAGCTAGCCCTTGGGAAGGCAGGCTGGTCTGAGCAGAACCATTCATGACACTTGTGTGTAACTTATGTTTAGTGACATCCTATGATTTAAACTAAACTCAGGAACCTGAGTTTAGAAGGTTAAAAGAGAATTATAGTTTTCTGCTCAGCTAGGCAATACATATTTAATTGCTAACATAAATTTCAACAAAAAGTCTGAATTGGGTGCTTTCTTTAAAGTAAGAAGAACAGAGGACTTCAGTTTGACCCTCAGAAGCTCCCCTTAATTGTTTCTTTGATCAGAATTTTCTCAGAGGGACTCAGTCAACTTCCCAGAATGTCCTCCTTGGCCTATTCTTGCCTCCAGGCTGACCGAACGTGGGCAGCCTGTCGGCTGTTCAGCTTTGGGGAACGTGTCTAAATTACTAAATTACTATTCTTTCTGTGCCTGCCTGCCCTTTTCCAGCTCTCTGCATTATCCTTAGGGCTAGAACTTTCTTCCATTTGGTTCTCTGGGGATAAGGACACTAAGATGGAGAAATACCCACTAAATCACAGCTCACAAATTGCCAAAGAATTAAACAATTTCTGGTTGCTTCTGGACCGGTCTGCAATCTCAGTTACATTAGGAAGAATAAAATTGTTAATAAACTTTGCCTTTCTTTCGTGATGGAAAATAGCAGTGAATCAATCATATATTTCCTACTTCATGCATATTGTCCCTGCAGGATGTTATAATTTTTTTTTTCAGAAATAAAGATGTATGCTTTGTATATTTATATGATTGGTGAATCATCTGAAGCATGTCATGATGGTGTGGCTCTTTGAAAAGTAACATCAATAAATGGCACATTATTTCAGTGAGGAGTGAAACTTCTTGTTTTTATAAGGAGGAGAAATATGATAAATAAATTCTCTGGTCAATTATTAAATTAAATGAATATCTAGAAGTGGAGTAATTTTTCCTGGTTAAGGAACAACTTTTAGAAAAAAAAAAGTCTATGCCACAAATAGTTTTTCCCCATCAGATTCATCCAGATGAGAATTTTTTTGGATCAATGATAGGGAAAAAATAAAGTAGAAAATGGTGTGATTGTCGTCTAGTGTGAACCCCTGGTCACAACATACTATGCTCTCATCACTCCTGTAGTGGCAGGAAAGCACTAGGGTGGCACTGGGAGTGCAGGTTTGCTGTGGAGCTGCACAGACGGGTCTATAGGAGGGAGTCCTGGAAACCTCAGTGGCTTTTTATGCTTTTTAATGGTCTCTTGTAGGGAGGCAACCAGGTACAAGGCAGGTAGTGTGGCCAGGTGGCCAGGAGGCTGGCAGGCCTCCCAACCCCCTGCGAATCTTCACGCTCTTGGGCTCTCTGGCAGCATCTTGTGGCCTTTGCTGCACCTCTGCTTCTCCACCACTTCTGCTGCTGCTCCTTCCTCTGCACCCAGTCTCTGGGCCAGGTGCGCCCACTCACACAGGCCCACACCCTATTCCACGTGTCCACCATCAGGCAGGCGCATAGGCCTGCAGAGGTCCATCATTGAGGGGAGGGCGGAAAAACCTGACAATTCTCATTTACCCTATAACCCCTCATCCATTTTCCTTCATTGCCTGTTGATAGCTACTTTTTTGGCATAACTTATCTGGACAGGGGCTTACCTACTTCAAATGATTTTTGTTCATAGATTTGAACTTTGAAGATAATTTTGATGATTTTTCTCAAAAAAACTTGTATAATATTTTTTCTAAATCTTTAATAATTTTCAGTGGAAATGTTCTAGTGTTCTAGAAACAAATTGTTGGGTTAATTATGTGTAAATTCTTATTCTATAATATAATCTTGAAATTTAGATTATCTAAAGCTTGGAATTTTCACTTATAATTCTCATTTAATTGAGATCATATGTGTATGTGTGTGTAAATTCATTTTGGGATTTAAAATCATGAGATGGTACTATCATTTAATAAGTGTAAAACTCAGCTAAATCACTGTAATAGGGAGAGAGAGAGGTTATAGAAACTGACGCAGGGTTATGGAAACAGAGGGGGACCAGTTCTGCTTGATGTCCACAAGCTGGAGAATGAAGAAAGTTGGTGGTATAATTCAGTCTGATTCCAAAGGCCTGAGAACCAAGGGAGCTGGTGGTGTGACTCTCAATCTGAAGGTGAAAGCCTAAAAATCAGGGGGCTACTGTTATAAATCTTGGAGTCCAAAGGCCCCCAAAGTAGGACTTTTTATAGCCAAAGGCAGGAGTAGGTGGCTATATCAACTCAGGAAGAGAGAGAGAATTTGATCTTCTTTGCCTGTTTTGTTCTCTTCTGGCCCACAACAAATTGGATAATGCCACCTACCGTGGGGAAGACTGATTTTTTTTTAACATATATATTTTTTAATTTATATCTTCTACAGTATTCCCCGTGGGTTTCCCACCACCAATTCACTCATGAACTGTCACCAAAGTCCCTTGTGCTCTTTTCTCCCCTGTTTTGAGTCCTTATCCTCCCCCTCCCTCACTGAATGTCTCTTACTAAGTCTACTGAATCAAATGCTAAACTCTTCCAGAAACGCCCTCACAGACACAGCAAGAAGTGTTTTACCAATTGGGCCAGTAAAATTAACACAAAATGAACAATAACAATCACTATATATCTATTGCTGATAATGTTCTTCACAATCTCATTGGGTTAGATAATCCTTTCATTCATTTAACTGTCTTTCCAAAAAAAATAATAATAATTATTATTATTAGCAGGCAATATGCTAGGTCCCGAAGGTGCAACTTTAAAGTGATTGTCCCTGCCTTTTAGAACTTTGAGATGAGACACTGCCATTTAAACCAAAGTTCACCCCCATGTTCATTGCAGCATTATTTCCAATAACAGTGATATGTAACCAACCCAAACTTTCATTAACAGATGAATAGACAAAGAAAGTGTGGTGTATACATACAATGAAAACAAGAGAAAATTCTTTAAAAGGAGAAAAATCTACCATTTATAATAATATGGCTGAAACTGGAGGACAACTATGCTAAGTGAAATAAACCAGTCTCAGAAGGACACATATTGTGTGATTCTACTTTATATAAGTGGACCCAAAAGTATCCAATTCAGATTTAGACTTTTTGAGATAGATATCTCAAGCTTCAGTTATACACGATGAGTCATTTCTAAATACCTGCACAACATAGTGCCTATAGTTTACATGGTATTGTGTGCTTAAAATTTTAAGAAGGTAGATATCATGTTAAGTGTTCTTACCACACACAAAAAAATACAAGACTACCTTTGGAGGTGATGGATATGTCTAGTACCTTAAGCTTATTGATAGTAATAATACTGCCACTGCATAATATCCAAATACGATGCTGGTGTCCAAACTCATCAAATTGTAGGCTTGCTATATATATTTAAAAAAAGTAAAGGTGATATTTGTTAAGTGACACATGACCCATACCTTCAGGAAATCATTAGAGTTGCAATCACTTTGGGAAAGAATCATCCATGAAGGTTTCTGAGGGTGAGTTGAGTTGACATTGAAGGATGTATAAGATTTAATAAACACAGGAGAGGAAGAAACACAAACAGGTTAGACAGCACAGCATGCTTGGATTGCAATGATGGACTGCAGCAGAGTTTGTTATAAGGAGGTGGGCAAACGTGTTGAAAGGCCTGGTGCTGGAAGTACTAGAGTGGTTAGACTTCATATGACAGGAGAATGAAAATCCAGTGCCTTACAATTAAGTCATATGAGTAATTTTATTCATATTAATGAAATGGAATGAATGATATGACTCAGATTTTTCTCAAAATATCTCAGTTTTTGAGATGTGTGATGACTGTACATGTTGACCTATGTAAATGGTTAGAACACTTGCTTCCATCGAAATCTGGAATACCAACCCAATAATGAAATGATTTTATCACGCAAACACAAAATAAAATGTAATCTAAGGAAGAGCAATGGTAGAGACAGAGGGAATTCCGACCTGAAGATATGAGTTTAAAAACGGTGAGTCTGCACTTCAGATTTTATAATGTTAAAATTTTAAGCATCTTGAAACAAAAAAAGTCGGTGATTCAACATTTTTTATTATTTGGTTAAATAACCAATATTTAACTAATTCAGCACTTAAAACATTGGTACCTGTCAGCACAGACTAAAGAGCTTTTCCAAAATGCAACATTTTTTTTTCCTCAAGGAACTTATTTCCTTTAATTAATTGAGACAACAATTTTTATGCATCGTTCCCCTCACAAATGATAAGTAATGATGTTAAAAATAAACACACTTAGAGAGCTGTCCTCTTCCAAATTACTAGCATGAATTATCAAACATTTCTAATTTTAATCAGCAAAACAGCCTTAATTTGGTTTCATTAGGTTTAAATTAGTGTGCATGTCCCCTTGTTCCTCATAACCATTTAGGGCATTTTCCCCTCATTTTCTTTTTTCTTTTTTTATTTTTGGAGAGGATGGCAGATGTATATTTATTCTACAGTTAATGATGTCAACTTGGTTAGAGATGGAATCTTACTCTCTGTGGAAACATTAAAAAGTATACAGATTCTGCGAATCCCCTGTCAAAAACCAGTCCTTGATGTCTGGGATGGCAAATAGTACATTGACCAAATCCAGTCTCTTTATTGTGTAAAAATAAAATACAGCTTGTAAAAACGTGACCCCACTCCCTGTTTTACCTAGTTTATCATGCTGCTATCGAAGACTTGAATAGTACTGACAGAGACTGTATGCCGATAAAATCTAAAATAATAATTATCTGACTCTTTGCAGAATAAATTTGCTGACCTCTGGATTACATGATAGTATATGACTAACACTGCAATATTATTAAACATTTTCACCTCATATTGGATACTTCAGGCTTCCAGACACTTTTAGAAACATTTCATTTGAAACATCAAAAATAGAAAATGTCAAAAATGTTGCTTCAGAGAATGAAGGGCCTTCCACAAACAGAAATTGTTATCTGCTCTTCATAAGTATACATCATTAGGTTAATTGACCTCATTTTACAAATGAAGAAACTGAAACTAAAGGAAAATAACGCAATTGCTGTTTTACAGCACTACACAACACCAAAACAGAGCTCATTCATAACCTCTGCCATTTTCATTGTGTTGGGATCCCCAAACTATGTTCCAGTGAGTTATCAATGTGTGAGAGAGAAAAAGGTTCCATGACCAAAAAGTCATTCTCTTAAAATTTACTGTAGCTATAAACAATATATTCAGTGTGCTGGGAAATTTTGCAATGAAGAAGCTGGTTTCAACGTATATTCCTTGGCTCTTTCTATTGTTATTTAAGCACAAACCTTCTCCTCATCTAAAAACAAAACAAAACATTTCTTGATATCCCATGGAACCAGTGCTGTGAGAAACCTCAGGAAAAAAAGAAAAGGGTTGACATTAGAGCCTACTTTTTCCTTCATTTCCTGAAGAATCATTTTTCTGTTGTCCTTTCCAATATACCATTTCTTTTTCAGAGGTGTAGATTTGACACAGTAGGCAATTATGCACCTTTCCTAATGTGTACAGGAGTAATTTTTAGAAAATTAGCAAATTGTTTAAGCAAAGGAGGATATAGAACACAAGAAACACTATCCCCTTCCAACACCTCTGGCCTTTTTGTGTAAATTCTTTCAAATGTTCCATGTGGAAAATATGCCATTTTATATAAAAATAGGATTCGAGCATGCATACTGCTGTTTAACCCACTTTTTTCACTTCAGTATATACTGGACATCATTTAAAGTCAGTGCATATTGTCCTGTATTCTTTTTTAATAGTAATAATCTGAGCCATTGTGTGGATCTAATGTTTTTATAAAGCAACTCCTTTATGGTTGGATATTTGAACTGTTTCTACTTTGATTCAACCAGAATGAATTCTTAAGGGATAGCATTGCCAGGTTGGAGGTTTGCAGTCAAAGTCATTAAGCATAAGTCTTTCATCTTTAAGATCAACAAGACTTGAATGACCAATCTGCCCTTCCTCCTTGGGACTCCTGTGCCCCAAACAGCTGCCTCAGGTCACCTTCTATAGTATCTTTTCTCTGGTCCTGAGATCACCTTCCTCTCATAGAAATTTTGTAACCTGAACCTTGGTCATCTAGTCGTTTTTTTCTAGTACCATTCATCTAGCAGTTTTGTTCAATGAAGATTGTTATCTGAGTCAGTTATTTCATTTGGGGTTTGAAAAGTGGTGTTTTTCTAATTCTACCATTTGGTTTCTAAATGGTTTTTGAAATACAGCACATACAAAAACGGAGACCTTTCCCAGAATCAACAATTCAATAAAGTGAAAATTTCAAGCCTGACCTCTGGGAGAATAGCCAAGCTTGCTTTCGTGAAATGAGTCCAAATGAGTCAGTCTCTCCAGAAAACAGTGGCAGTGCCTTTCCCAGCTTCTAATCTAGCCATAGTGTTT
Organism: Scalopus aquaticus; assembly: GCA_004024925.1. Classification (NCBI taxonomy): domain Eukaryota; kingdom Metazoa; phylum Chordata; class Mammalia; order Eulipotyphla; family Talpidae; genus Scalopus; species Scalopus aquaticus. The sequence continues at coordinate 35,752 of PVIJ01003346.1, read as the reverse complement.
GGGTTTGTTTCCAAACATCATTACCATTAACAAAGATTTGTCCAAACGAGGCTAAGAATACTCATTTGAATTCTCCATTGACTGAAGTGGACAAAGGACAAACTCAGAATATTAAATATTAATTTGAGTTGAATAATGAAGTCTTAAGATTATGTTGAAGCTTTGTGTAAGAGGCTCTTGCATATATATATATATATATATATATATATATATATACACACATATATGTATATGTATATAAACATGTATATAAACATATATATGTGTATGTGTGTATGCATATATATAAACATATACCAAAAACAGCTTTCCTCTTGTGTATTACAAAGAGATCCCCTTAGCAGGTAAATCAAGTAGAGCAAGGTTAATGTTTTACACGGCTGACTGTTTTCACATAATATGAGAAAACTATCACTGAGATAATTACAAACGAAGGACTCTTAACCATTTTGATCAAAAAACCCATGTACTACTGTTTTTGTGTCCTTTGGGTATATACCTAGGAGTGGAATTGCTGGGTCATATGGAAGCTCCATTTTTAGTTGTTTGAGAATCTGCCATACAGCTTTCCATAGAGGTTGGACCAGTTTGCAGTCCCACCAACAGTGTAGGAGCGTTCCTTTTTCTCCACATTCTCACCAACATTTGCTGTTCTCTGTTTTTTGAATGCGTGCCGTTCTTGTTGGTGTAAGGTGGCATCTCATTGTAGTTTTTATTTGCATTTCCCTGATTATGAGGGACGTTGAACATTTTTTCAAATGTCTGTTTGCCATTTGCACTTCTTCTTTGGAAAAGTGTCTGTTAAGTTCTTCTGCCCATTTTTTGACTGGATTTTTTGCTTTGTTTTTGTTAAGTCATGTAAATTCTTTGTAGATTTTTGTGATCAGACCCTTGTCTGTTGTATGAAGTGCAAATATTTTCTCCCAGTCAGTGGGCTGTCTATTTGTTTTGGTGAATGTCCCTTTTGCTGTACAGAAGCTTTTTAGTTTGATGTAACCCCAGCTGTTTATCTTTTCCTTCTCTATCTTTGCTTTGGGGGATGTGTCTTTAAAAATGTTACTAAGATGTATGTCATGTAGTGTTTTGCCTATGTTTTCTTCTATATATTTTATGGTTTTGGGTCTTATGTCCAACTCTCTTATCCATTTTGAATCGGTTTTTGTGCATGGCATGAGGTAGTAGTCTAGTTTCATTTTTCTGCAGGTAGTCGTCCAGTTTTCCCAGCACCATTCATGCACACCTGTGTTTATTGCAGCACTATTTACAATAGCTAAAACATGGAAACAATCCAAATGCCCAAAAATTGATGACTGGATCAAGAAAATGTGGTATATGTCTACAACGGAGTACTAGTCAGCAATCAAAAATGATAAACTAATGCAATTCTCAACAACATGGATGGAGCTAGAAGGGATCATGCTCAGTGAAATAAGCCAGAAGGAAAAAGAAAAATATCGAATTACATCACTTATAGGAGGACTATAAGGGAGCCAAATGAGAAATCAGAAAGAGAAAATAGCACACAAAACATAACAAAAGCAAAAACTAGCAGACAACCACAAATAAGAGACATTCTACAGGGGAGGGAGGAAGAAGAGAGACCAAAATAGAGGAGAAAGAGCACAAGGGACTATGGTGATGGCTCACGGGTGAATTGTTGGTGGGAAACCTACAGGGTGATACATAATAATGCAAAGGATATAAATTAAATAAAAAATAAATTAATAAAAAAGTAAAAAAAAAACAAATAAAAAAACCCATGTGCCCATAATGTTCAAATTATGAGCACGGTATGACATGAACAGTCCTGGGCTTCCCAAGTATAGGAAACCTTTACCTCTTAAATTTTGCTTTGAAGCTAATGTGATTGTCAAAAAGAATGCATTCTACTTTCTTTAATTTATTTGTCTAAAAGCCATATAATTCTCTTTGCTTCCCTTTGCAATCTTTACAAAGGACCTACCACATGCTGCTCCCCTTAATCCAAGCTACCATCATTTCCCATGTAAAACACACAAATCATTTCTCTACTTAGACTCTTGCACCCTTGTAACTTAGGTGATCTTTCTAAATTCCAAGGTAATCAAGAGTTAATGATGATTGCTTCATGTATCTATCTCACCACCCCTCATCCTAGTCTTTGGAGAAGATACCCCAGATATTGTCATTTCACATCTATATTATGTATTTCTAAGACCAGGTATTTTTATGTAATTATGATGTGATTAGCTCACCTGCACTATTGACAATTTCATGGTATCACCCAGTACCTAGTCCACAATCAAATGTTCCCATTTTTTAAAGAAATGTTTTATTATTACTGGTTTATTAGAATCAAGAGACAAGTTCTGCAAAATATCTTGCATTGTTGTATATTTCCTAGGTATCTAACTTTATTTTTCCATATTATTGATGTGTTGAAGAAACTGGTCAATTATCTTATAGAATGTTTCAGAAACAATGTGGTTTTCTGGATTAATTTGTTTGCTTTTATATCTTGGTGTTTAACTTCTCCCTCTAACTTCTAGAATCCCTATGAACTCTAAATTAGCTATAAAAACTTGAAGAATTTCTAATTCAAATTCTTGGCAAATGTATTCCCTTAATTGTCTCCATTTTCTTCATATTACATCATATCATTGTTGCTACACTTGATTAGTGGATTCCAGAAGTGACTGCTTACTGCAGAGTCTGGCTAACCTTTCATCTAGTACTATTGCCTGTTCATGATTGTTATCTGCTATCTCCATGAGTGATTTCATTTGGGGTTGTGAAATGGTGTTTTTATGATTTTACCACTTCACATACATTCGAATAACTGAAATTCTTCGGTAAAGAACTTTTTCCATTAACTAGGTAGGGCTATTTGATTACTCTAAAATGTAGCTAATACAAGAAAAGTGGGATAAATGGTTGAATACTCCTCGGTACATCATGATTTCCAGGGTAAGTTTGGGGGCCACTGTGATCTGTTTTAAAGAGTTTAATTGGACAGTGTTTTTCCTGGGTTAAAATCTTTCAAAGATCTCCATTTTTCTGCAGACCAATTGTGAAATGCATAGCATGACTTTGCCTGGCTTAACTGCCTCTTCAGGCTCACTTTTCCCTTTCAAATAGTAGCCACACTATGTACCTTTCAGTTCTCCAAACTCTTCACACTCTTCCCTGCCTTCAGATCTTCCTTCTACGTGGATACACTTCTTCATACCCAAATTGTAGCTGGTTTCTTCTAGATCCTAAAATCCTGACTTAAATGACACCTTTACACCTAACTGTGGTAAATTCTAACCCTTTAATCGCCTCAGACAAATTGAAAAGATGAAAAAGCAAAACGTGACATTTTCCTTGATTGTCCAGCTAACAAAGTTCTCCTCCCCTGAATATTGTCTAATCCAGTTTTCAAAAGATCAAATGAGATGTTTATTATAACGTGCCATCTACTGTCTCTGGCACATGGGAAGCCCTCAATGAATCATAGTTATGATTATTAGTTGAATTTTTGATATCTATGCATTCCTTTCTTTTGCCAAGCTGTAATTCTATCCAAATCAGGAAAGCAACTGGTTTGGAATGACCTTGTTTGTGGCTAACCCTTACTGGCTCCTAATGGTCACTGCATTATTTTGTCATACAGATTAATTAATAATGTATACTAGCATTTTGTTTTTCCTCTTCCAAAATGACATTTCGAATCTTCAGATACATCTTTCCTGGTGATACAGTTAAGGTACATTAGTCAAATATTTAATTCCTGATACACTCGTCCCAAGACATCCTCAGAACTTTTGGCTTGTTCACACATAAATAAATAAATACACTATTAGGTCATCTTGTTTTTTTTGAAGTCACTCCAGTAATCCTTGTCAGTTGAGATATAACATTTTAAAAATGCTTAAGATCTCAACTTCTAGCTAAAGTGGAATCTTTCCTTCATATGCAAAAAATAGTGAACTTGTTGGTACAAAAAATATAAAAATCAATGAGAAAGATTTAGGGCAGCAATTAATGAGATAATGTCTAGAATACAGCTTTGAACCCCTGGGAAGTAACGTTTTTATATCCACAAAGCATTTTTACCATTATGTTTGTTCATGAGCTATAAATACAATTGAATTCTTCTGTGAAAATCAGTGCCTGAAGGTAGGGGGGAGAAGAAAGAGTCAATATTTTGTATTTATGGATCATAGAGATGTTTGTTAATATCCATTTCAATATTTATGCACAAAATATTTTTTTAAAGGCAATTGACTAATCTCAGGTTAAAGGAAGGTGATCTGTAGCAATCACCTTGATTGTTACCCTTGAAACTCAGGACTTTCCCATTGTTTTAAAATTGGACTATCATATTTAGGTTGGCTTTAAGTCATTTCAGGAAGATTCTGAAGAGTTTTTTTTATTTGTGCCTTCACCTATTTCTTTATTAACTTTGTGATTTATTTAAAGGACACTGGATTTCTTTCCACCATCCATTCCGCTATCTAGGACAGTGTCTCCAATTTACAGATAAATCCAGAGAAACTAAACTAGATGCTCTTCCTAAATTCAAAATGACCCTGCTGGTTGTCCTTACCTTTACCTAAAAATAAAGCAAAGACCATAAAGAGTTTTACACCAGCAATGGTTCTAACTGTAGTAAATTCTAACCCTTTAATCCCTTCAGACAAATTGAAAAGATGAAAAAGTTAAACATGTTATTTAATCTTGAGAGCCCATATTCTAAAGCAGTGCTTCTCAAATTTTAATGAGCACACCAATCATTTGGAGATCTCCATAAAAGGGAAATTGTGATGCAGTAGGTCAGGGTGGAACCTGAAAATCTTCATTTCTAACTAACACCTGGATGATGACAAAGCTTTCAGTGCATGGAACAAATTTTGAAATGCAAGAAGGTAGAATGCTTTAAATACCAAGATAAAAGATACCATTATTTGATTTGAACTCTACCCTTGGAAAATAAAAAGATGTACATAATATGCAAACATTTATATAAAAAGTAGAACATATTCTGAAATGTATTTTCAACCTATGGAAGTCAGAGCAGATTATTTACCAAATTACCCCTTTGAAAATACGTCTATCGGGTTAATATATAGACATTGGAAAGAGACTTTGAGACCCCTTGAAATGTAATGCCAAATTTTATGGACCTCACAGTGCCTAATTACTATATGTGCCTAGTTGGGAGTAGAAATACTACTGATTATTCTCTATAAAGAATTTTTACTAACTGATTATTTGTTGTTGTTTTGTAAAATTTGAATTTCCTGCTTTGAGCTGACTTTTTCTCTCATAATTAATATTTTTGCCTGTTTAAAAATTTTTTCACCAGCCTTACTGAAATATAATTGATGTATAATATTGTATAGTTTAAGGCATGCTCCGAGTTGATTTGATACACTTACACATTGCAAAACACTGCACCATAGTGTTGGCTAATACCTCCCTTGCATAGTACTGAGAACATTTAAAGTCTACTCTCTTAGCAACTTTGAAGTTCATAATGCATTCTTATTAACTGTAATCACCACACTATACATTAGATCACCAGAACATAATCATCTTGTAACTAGAGGTTTGTAGTCTTTGACACTATGTGTTTAAACCCTGTAGACACCATGTTCCCAAAGTTCAGAAAATTCATTTTGGCCAATATTAACTGAACCACTATTATGACAGGAAACTGTAAAAGATATTGGAGTGAGATATAAAAAGCAAATAAGGCAGAACCCTTTGCTTGATAAGCATATTAGCTAGTGGATAAGAAAAATGAGCATACTGCTAATTCCATTAGAACTGGAGTTAGATATTAGTGTACCCAGCTACAACAAAATACCATAGACTGCATGCTTAACTAACCAAATTTTGTTTTCTCATAGTCTGAAAGTTGGAAGTCCAAGATCAAGGTGGTGGTAGGTTTGGATTTTTCCTGAGGCCTCTCTCCTTGGCTTGAACACAACCACATTCTCACTGGTCCTCATATGGCCTTGCCTTAGTGCCCACATCCCTGGCATCTCTTTGTATGTCCAAATTGCCTTTTCTTGTAAGCACATCAGTCAGGTTGGATCTGGGCCCCCCTAACAACCTCATTTGAACTAAAGCACCTCTTTAAAAGCCCCATCTCCAAATATGGCCAAATTCTGAAATATTGGGGGTTAAAGATTTCAACTTTTGGAGTACAAATTTAGCCCCTAACAAGAAGTCAAAAATGTTTTGGGAACAATGGGCAGAAAGCAATGACTTGTGACCAGGACCAGGGTGCTCAGGTAAGGCTTCTTGGAAATAGTATTTGAGGCAAGTCTCAAAAGAAGAATCAGATATGGATTGCATAGGTTAAAAGCCAGGGAGCTAACCCACATGGCACAGCAGTCCTCTCCTGTCTCCCCTGCTGCTCCCCTCAGCAGTGTATTCCAGTAAATCCTCCTGTTCTGCTCCCCACTCTGTCTCTGGTGAATCCTCTCACCCCTACTCCCAGGCCGCCTGGCCTACACCCCAGTTCTTCTATGTAAAAATTTAAAAAAGTCTGAAACATTCCTCTAGTAATTTGTTTGAAAAGTGAATAAGACAACTTTGAAAACATGGGAAAAAAAATCTCTATAACAAAGCCACCTGCTGTACAACCATTATTACTATGTTCTTGAATTTTCTCCCTATCTATCCTATTCCTAAATATAGCATTTATGGGCACATTTGTAATATTTATTTTTCCTTAGATAACGTCTTAAATTCTACACATGTAATTTTTAACATTGTATTTTAAACATTCTCCACATTTTAGTAGATATATCAGTATTTATCCAGCTGTCCTCTTTCATTGATAATTCAGTAGCTTCTAGTGTTATATAATATTAGGGAGTTATTTCAGTATTGGGCTATTATACAGTGTTTTGGAAATTTCCTTCATATACTGGTATACTGTCCTAGCAGTGTATTGATATTGATGGGGTGTATTTTCATAGATATGTTATTAAATGTTGGATAAAATGAACATTCTTACAACCCCTGACATATTTTGACAAATTTCTTTCCTAAATGACTACATCAATTTTTATGTTACCAGCCAAGGGTGATGGCACCAGTTTCATGCTCAAATGCCCCTCCCACTGTGTCCTGCTATGGTGTCCTAAAGTAGTCCCCTCTGCCCCAGATGCTCCACCACATGCGATCCTCCTTTTTTTCTTTTTATGGATTTAAGACTACCCAGATTATGGTGCCTGATGTATAAACTTACATAGTGTTTCTTTCTCCCCTTCTAAAATACAAACTTCACAGTGACAATAATTGTGTCTGTGTTACTGCTGACATGGGGATGCTCATGAGATTCTTTTTTTTTTTTTTTTTAAAGATTTATTTTATTTATACATACAAGCTGGGGTACAGGCCAGAGGCATGGGGCGGCGAGAGGGTTCACCAGAGACAGAGTGGGGAGCAGAAAAGGCAGATCAGAACTACACTGCTGAGGGGAGCAGCGGGCGAGGCAGGAGAGGTCTGCTGCACCATGTGGGATTTTCCCCGCCGGGCGTCGAACTCGCGTCACCGCTGCCAACAGCTCCACAGCGCAGCGCTTAACCGCTGCGCCACCGGGGAGGCCCTCATGAGATTCTTAAGGAGAGAATTCATTTTGCCAAATTGGTGACAGAAAAAAAAATTCTTTGTTCTTTTCATTTGCTTTTTGAAAACTTGCTAATTCATTATTTATTATTGGTACTCTGTTTCCTTTTGTGAACTATTTTTTTTAAGTCAATGCAAATAAAAAAATTTGGTTGCAAGCATGTAACATAAGATATATATGCCAGTTGGTCTGTAGGCCAGAATATGGACTTGGTATCTTCCTGAAACACATCTATCTGTTACAGTGAGGATATGATCATTGGCCAAAAGTGATGAGGGATTACAAGGATTTGGATGGATATTATGGAAATGAAATAAGAAAAGACTGAACATTAAAATGAGCCTGAGGGGCCTCCCTGGTGGTGCAGCAGTTAAGCACTGCTGCTGTGGAGCTGTCAGCAGTGACGGCGTGAGTTCGATGCCCAGCCAGGGATATTCCCACATGGCGCGGCAGACCTCTCCTGCCTCGCCCACTGCTCCCCTCAGCAGTTTACTTCAGTTAATCTGCCTGTTCTTCTCCCCACTCTGTCTCTGGTGAACCCTCTCGCCGCCCCATGCCTCTGGCCTGTACCCCAGCATGTATGCATAAATAAATAAATCTTTAAAAAAAAAAAGAAAAATAAAATGAGCCTGAAGACATAAGATGACTAGTCACTAGCACATGGAGGTGGGGGAGAAGCTCAGGGGTTTTGTCTCCCTGGACACATTTGGCAATATCTGAGAACTTGATTCTTGGGAGGGAAGACTGCTCAGCCATTTATCTGATGGAAGCTGGGTTAGCCCTTCACAATACAGAAATCCTAGTCCAGAGTGGGACACAGGCATTAGTATTGTTTCTCATAATTTACATAATATGCAGCCATGTTTGAGAAACATTATCAAGTATCCTATTAAAAATCCCTTGGAGCATTTAAAAATATGGTTTCTCATTACCTAATTACCACCTTTCCTGGCTCGATGTGTTTACCGTAGGTCTGTAGTGAACTGGGCATCTATAGATTCTGAGAACTCTCCAGGGGAACTAGTGAACTTGAGTTGGGACCACAGGTAAGTCAAGTAACCACACTCCAAGTGCCTTCCAGGGTGCCCGGCTTGTTTCTTTCAGAGAGCTGAAGGCAGTGCTCGATCTTGTAACTGTGTCAACCCTGTGCATAAAATGGGAGGACCTGCTTTGGCTGGTGGATTTTCAGGGTGGCCAGCTGCTTGCCAGGGTGGCATATGAGTCTAGAGATGGAAAGAAATATGACCATTGTAGGGTAGGTGGAAGAGTTATCAGGGTTTTCCACCTACCCCCTCAGTGATGGGCCTCGTAGGCCTACGCGCGTGCCTGATGGCAGGCACCTGAAGAAGGGCATGGCACAGCATGGCCTAGCGTGGTGTGGTGTAGCGTAGCATAGGGTGCGCGGGGGTGGGGCGGGTACAGACGCAGAGAGTACCAGGAAGAAGAGTGTGGCAGCAGCGGTGAGAGTACGTGGCAGAAACGGCAGTAGCGAGACCCCAAGATGCCACCAGAGTGCCCCTGAGAAGGTGAAGATTTGCCAGGAGCTAGAAGATTTGCCAGCCTTCTGGCCCCCCGGGCCACCCTACCTGCCCTGTACATGGTTGCCACGTGATGAAAGACTAATAAAAGCCTGCCAAGGCACTGAGGGCTCCAGGACTCTTCTTGCCCGTCTGCATGAATCATAGAGAACCTGCATTGGTGCCAGGCTGGCACTACACCATGAAAACCAGACCCCACAGCGTGGGCTGTGGGGCAAACTGACATTTTCCTACTTCCGCCTAAACAGAGGAAGCCTTGGAAAACCGCGGTGGTTTCCCCGCCCACACCAGCAGCTGCCGCCTGTGGGCAGCCACTCCCTGGGCCGCCGGCGGGTGAAAATGGCCCGGTTGGTCACTTAGATTGAAAATGGCTCAGTCAGGAAGGTATCTACTAGAGTGGGGGACGCAGAAAGAGGATATAAAGCAGGGCAGTAGCCAGCTTGGGACGGCCAGACTCTCTCTGTCCCATCTGTTCCTGCCTCCGAAGAAAGACGCTACCAACAGACCATCTCTGAAGAAAAGCCAAACAGCTTTGCTGCGCCCGGGTGGGTCAGTGCTGCCACCTCCATTATGTCTGGCCCAGCACCCAGTGCTGTCCATCCCGACCTTCAGACTGCTGCTGTGGGCTGCTGTGGCGCCATCCCAGCGGCAGGCCTGTGAGCACCTCCAGCCGCGGTAAGGTGGATCCTGCCGCTGCTCACTGGCCACCTTGAGCTCCCGCCCTAGTTAGCGGGACGGCGCCATTTTGAGCAAACGACCTCTTGTTTGGGGCTTCTGGACACTCTGGACAATACCTGAGGTAAGATTTCTGGCCACTGTGGCCTTAAGAACTCCTTATTTCCCTTCTTTTTAAATAAACCCCAATTATCATTGTTCCCTGAGCCTGAGTGGTCTTGCAATTGTGCACACCGGCAAAAACCCAAACAGTGACCTGTCCTTACTGGCTGCAAGTCCAGTGAACTTTCTCGATCCCCTTCACTGCCTATGTTAAAGGCCCTCCAGCTGGAAGCTTCTCAAAGGAGAAGTAAGGCCACCAGGCAAATGGTTTGTTCCTTTTTGCCCCCATCGTTCTAAATAGGATTCTAAGAGAGGAGCTGATTCTTTGCACGACCCTTACCGCTGCCTGCCTCTCCCACACTATATTTAAAGATAGTTTTCAAATGTGACTGTAGGCTTCCAGACTCCCCTTGGAGTTCTTAGTTGCACTGTATTTGGCATGTTATCTGGGTCATCAAAGTGCTCAGGCTCACTCATAATTTATAAGCAAAGGTGCCTTCCAACTGTCTTGGAAATCACTGGAGCTGGGCAGATTTCAGCACAGGCTGTCTGCCTGCAGTGCCTCCTGCCCAGGTTGTGGGTGAAGAAATGGTATTTTGATATATATGCCCGTCGTGGCTTATTGATTCTGTTAACATTATCTCTTAAGAAAATCGATGCTTCAGTCTTGCAGGAAACATGTAAATAAGGTGATAAAAAGTAATCCAAGGCTAAATATTTCCTGATAGAAAAATGAGAAGTGAATTAAGAAAATGTAGATCATCAGGAGTTGGTGACTCCGCGGTGCCTCTAACCAGCCTGCTGGGAGGACATCCTTAAGCTAGTTGTTAAGGGTGCTGCTTGGATTTTGTGTTTGACCTCATTAAAACTGACATTATTGACTCAGTTTCCCCTCCATTTTATCTTGTAATGCAGCTTTGTTCAAACTGATTTGAATTAGCCTAATTGATAAAAGGAGGTGCTACTCATCATAGGAAGAATAACAACAAAATATTACCAGAATCTCATGTCCATTTAATTACTTGGTAATATATTTCTAAGTATCTTCTCTCTATTTCAGCTACTGTTCTACACCCTGGGATACCATGTGACTAAGACAAATCTTCCCTGTTAGGTCTGTTTTGGGGTAGACTAACTTAGGTTGTGGGACAGAAGATAAACAAGCAAAAACGTTAAGTAATTGATAAAAATGAACAATAAAGCAGAATAGAACAATAGCAAATGAATAGGGAATATTTTATGTGGGGATGTCAGAGAAAGTCTCTCCGAGTGTTGTGTAAGCAGAGACATGTCTCAAGTGAAGAAAAAGCCACTTGATTACAAAGCATCTTCCCCATAATCTCACTGGGAAGTCAGCCAGTATATGGGCAAAACCTGAACTTTGAAAGCAGGAATCCTAGGATTCTGATCCTGGCTGCACTTCTGATGAACCATATGACTTTAGGAAGCTAAGTAGTCTCTCTTTGTACTCTGACTTCTACAGAGGTAAGAAGAAAAAGAAATTCTATGCACCCTAGAGGATGGTTCTAAGACTTGAATGAACAGCTAACGTTTGAAACACAGTACTAGAAAATAGGAGGCCTGCCAGGGGGTAATGTTAGTTCCCTTTTCCTGCAATGCTGAAAATGCAGAAGGTTGGATGGTAGACTCAACTCCACAATTGTTGCTTAGGGGGCTATTATGTGCCCATTCCATTAGTAAGTGTGTGTTCAACCATCTACTATATACTTGACACTTTCAAGAGATCCACATGAAGAAGGCAAGCACAGTGTTTGATCTTACATTTCTCTTCAGCAGAATATCTTCTAGGATAGGGAACTATCCTGGAGCAAAATGTGTGGGTGCAAATCCCAGGTCCTTCCCTTTAATAGCTGTATGAGCTTGGTAATTGAACCTAACTTCTTGTGCCTCCATTTCTTCACATGTAAATAGAATAATAGCTACCTCATACAGTTGTTAAGGTGTAAGATGAGTTACTATTTAAAAAAATAGGTAGAATGGGTACTAGCACATAAGTACTAGAATGTTAAAAAATTTATAATAAATAAAATTCCAGGTGAACAATGTTATCCTGTGTGGGGGCTTACTAATCCTCCAACTTGCATGAGGCCCTGCTTGATGCTCTGTATGTGTCATCTCATGTCATCATCTCAACATTTTATAGATGAGGACAAGGAGGCTCAAAATGTTAAAACATTTTTACTGAGATGGAACAGGATTAACCTGATGAGGGAGGAAGCTGAGTTTAAAATTTAACTGGAAAACGGGCCTCCCTGGTGGCGCAGTGGTTGAGCGCTGCGCTGTGGAGCTGTCGGCAGCGGCGACGCCAGTTCGATGCCCAGCCTGGGAGATTCCCATATGGCACGGCAGACCTCTCCTGCCTCGCCCGCTGCTCCCCTCAGCAGTGTATTTCTGATCTGCCTGTTCTGCTCCCCACTCTGTCTCTGGTGAACCCTCTTGGTGAACCACCCCACGCCTTTGTCCTGTACCCCAGCTTGTATTTATAAATAAATAAATCTTTAAAAAAATTATTTAACTGGAAAACCCCTCTTGACCCATATTAAAACTACAAAGACGAGCAAAATAGTGTCGCTGTCCCGCATGGGTTTAAAGTAGACAGGGACTAATTTCACTTAGCATCATCCGTTCCAGCTCCATCCATGTTTCTGTAAATGCCTTGTTTATAATTTTTGATTGCTAAGTAATATTCCATTGTTTGTATATACTACATATTCTTGATCCACTCATCTTTAAAAATTTTTTTTTGGTAGATGTCTAGGAGTGTAATTGTTGGGTCAAATGGCAGATCCATTTTTAGTGTTTTGAGATACCTCCATACTACTTTCCATGATGGCTGACCCAGTTTGCTTTCCATCCGCAATGTCGAGGGAAAGAAGCACAATAGAGTATGGTGGTGGAATATGAGTGAATTAGTGGTGGATGTACTGTGCTGGTAATACCTGATGAGGGTACTCAAAGAATACCTCAATTAAAAATAAGTTAGACAGGGAGAACCCCTAAGTGGTTAAATGATTTACATAGGCTCTCAAAGCTCAAAGTGAATTCCAGTCCAGGATTTCCAGTTCTACACCCAGAGCAATTATGCTATTCTTTTTGTAGAACTGAATGTTGTAAACATTTGTTAAATGATTCTGTATACAAAAAGAGCAAATATTAATGATTCCAGTGTGTTTGGATGACCAGAAAATATGGTTCTCTTCAGGGAGTACTAAGGATTTTCTCTAAACTAATAAACTGGGACTAATAAAACTAACAAACCTTTTTTAAAATGAGCTTTTTATTTTGAAATAATTTTAGACTAACAAAAATGTTGTATGGATAGTATAGAGGTTTCTACATGCCTTTCACCTATTCCCCCTAAAATGGTAACACCTTACTTAATCAGAGTATATTTATCAAAATTAAGACATCTGACATATCATTATTAACTAAACTACAAATTTGAGTTGAACTTTACCAGTTTTTCCATTTATATCCTTTTTTCTGGGTTCCACTCCAGGACACCAGGTTAAATTTAGGAAATCCCCTTTTAAATTTAAGAAATTTTAGCTTGTGACAAGTCTTGCATCCTGATCCGGAAAAGAAAGATAAAAGCATCTCATTTAATGGTTTATCTGTCTATTCAGAAGGTAGTTAGGTGCCACAGAGCTTGAATGACATAGTCCTTAAACAGATTAGTCTTACAGACTGAAGGAAAAGGATCAGTCAATCCCATAAAATAATCTTCATATTTCTTTGTAACAACAAAATAATAAATTCAGTAGGAAAAATCTGCATAGATTTCTTGTTGTTTTTTTTTAACTTTTGATCTAATATCTGAGTGATAAAAGGAGTTTACCTAGCTGTAATATTAACTGACCCCATCCCAAGGAAGATTTCACTTTTATTTTTAGTGTACACCTCTTAAAATATCCCATTCTGTGCATATGTGTGTGTTTCTCAAAGTTGAATTTGTCTAAAGGAGATGAAATAATAGAACAAATGAAAGAGGTCTTTATGAGTTTCACATTCATTTTTATTATGTAATTTTCTCTGAAATTTTGGTTAAATTAAATAGATAATCTGACTCTGGTGTATTTGCATTTATGCAATAGTTCTTTAGTTTGTTTTTAACAGAGGTCTCACTGACCTTGCACACATTAGAAAGATCGCTTTTACATGGGTGAATGGTCTGGGTATATTTCTCCAGTGTGTTAGGCAAGAGTGGGTTTGTATTCTCACCAACATGGTGCTGTTCCTTTTTAACCTCTTATGTATTTGTGTCAGCAAAATTAATTATAACCTCTTTGGAAAAAAGTAAAAACACATAGCAACTTTTATTCATGCCCAGGCTTCTAGGTGTTTTCCTTGCAGTAAGACACTCAGGGGAGAGAAAACATGATAATTCATGCAGCCTCCTGACTCAGTCATTTTTTGCTATGCTTGTAGTTCTCTAGGTGCTGCTTCAGTAGGTATCCAGTTTATCCACCCAAGTTAAATTGTTCTTGTCCAGTACAAAGGGATTCTTACCTATATTAGTAAAGATCATTTAGATAGACTGCCTTTTATTCTCACTTGGAAACAGTTGGTTTGATCAGTAAGAAATAAAGTTTCAGAAGGTGGAAAGCATCACCCAAATCACCATTGCTTGATGACTTCACTTCTGCTTTATGAATTTCCCATTTGCCACAATTTGTACTCCTGAGCCTGCATTGAGGTCTCTGAATGTACCATCTGAGAAATACCATGTTTGAGAATTATTTTCTGTTGTCCATCTCCTCTTCTTACACCAGCTGACTTGCTCACTGCTTCATGCCCCAATGCATGCCTAACAATCTTCTACCCTTTAGCTTGTTTTCAGCATTCCCACATCTAAAGCTTTTCCTTCTATCTCTGAATATACAGATATATATTTGAGTGGACTATATATATGATGTATATGCAGATATATGTGCAATGGATATAGTGTGTAAGTAGCCATTCAGTATATCTGTTAATATTTAGGGGGAAGTAATTAAGAAAAAAATATCTGAAGAGATGCTTAGGGGGCTATCATCAAAAGCCTTGAGAAACACTGATATGGACTACTCCTCGTGTATTTATTGTTTCCAGCACCAGGATGCAAATCTCTAGGAGCTATTTCAGCTTAGTGTCCTGAGGTAAATACAGCAAGAGAAGAAGAAGGAAAAAAAAAGATAATTTTGGTCACTATAGGATAATTCACTGTGGGAATCAGTCAGTACCCCATTCCATAATCTCCATTATTATGGGAGAAAAAATGTCTTGGATATTATCTTGTCCAGTGATTTGTCTATTCTTTTGTACTTCTGACTTATAAAACCATCAGCAAATTTGTAATTGTGTTTGAAATTTCCATGTTACCAAATTTTATGTGTTTTTATGTGTGAACTTGGACCTTATGATAGGGAAAGAAAAAATCTCTTCAACAAATGGTGTCGGGAAAGCTGGATAACCACATGTAAAACAGTGAAACTGAAGCTCTGTCTAACTGCATACACAAAAACAGAGTCAGAGTAGAGTAAAGGCTTGGATGTGAGGCTCCAAACCCTAAACTACATGGAAGAAAACACACTTGACACTTGCATGACACCAAAAATACAGATGTCTTTGGGACTTGACCCCAATGGCAAGGGAAATGAAAACAATGATAAAGAATTGGGACAACATGAAATTAAAATCTTTTGAACAAAAAAGAAAATGTCAGCAGAATAAAAAGAAAGCCTACCATAAAAGAGAAACTATCTGCATGTGACACATCAGATAAAAGGGTAATATTCAAGGTGTATAAAAGCACTCATCTATTTTAACAGTGAAAACAAACAGCCCAATTAAAAATGAAATGTCTGAATAAAAGTGAAATTAAAAATATAAAAACAATTTTGAAGGATATATGCCATGTAAGGAAATAAAGTGGATGAACAGACAAAGCAAAATTAAAAAATAAACTAGTCAACATTGATAACCTAACTGAGACTATGGGAGGTGAATTGGGAGTAAGGATGGAGGGGGCATAATGAAACATAATTTCATTGTGTTTTTTGTGTTTCTTTTTTCTCTTAAAAAAAGAAAAATTTAAATATATATGTCTGGACCTGAGATGAAATAGAAAAATAGAGATGCGTTTCATCAACTTTGGGGAGCAAAGGAGCAACCACAGATGACAGAAAACACTCATATAAACATCAAAGTCACAAGGAACAGGGGGAGACACCCTGTTTGGCTATGAAGAGTCACTTCTATGTCTTCTATCTTTGACATACCTCCCTAAAAGATTGGAAAAAGAATAAAGTATTTTATCAGTCATTCTTTCAATCAAGGATATCTATGTGATAGACCTATAGAAAATTGCTAGTGAGGAGAACAGAAGTTCTGGGAAAGTTATTTGTCTCTTTTCCTTTTATTCTCTGAATGCAAATATGTCCAAATCTGGCATCCATTTTGTAATCATGAGGCAACATATCCAAGACCAAAACTCATTATGCTGTGGATGACAGAGTGGAAAGAAAGGAATAGATGGAACTCTAGTGACATCATTGAATAGCTAAACCTGGGACAGCAGTCTCCAGTTGCTTCATGCAATTATACATGTCAGTACTGCATAAGCCATTCATAACTGGGTTTTCTGTTACTTGCAGCTAAATGGCTTCCTAACTGATATAGAAGATATCATCAGATGAAGAGGAAGGAGGGAGACACAAAAGTTCTTCTGCCTTGCCTTCTAAACGTGAGTGAATATTAATCTTCCAAATTATTTCTGTACAGCAGGTCCCTGCAACCTTTGCTCATTAATATTCCTTAACAAGGAGCATATGTGTTGTATGCCTTACATTTCCAAATAGATCAAAAGCTCTGGAAGGTAGAAAGTTAAGTTTTTATAGGGAAGTTTTGTATCATGTTTCCCACCAGTAATGCCTTTAATTGTGTTCTACATACTTGAAATATAGATGTTCTCAGGCCTCTGAGTCTATTTACCACCGCTGGTCTACCCAAACAGGAAAGAGAAGCAAATGCTCCTCCCTCACCTAACCCACCTTCTCCACTTTCTGTGCTCAGTTCTTAATGAAACAAATACCTCAGTAGGATAATTTAACACAGAATGAAGATAAATTTTTACAGTGTCATACAGAGCAGTTTAATACCTCATAATCTCAATTCAACTCCTGGTTACTTCAGTAAGATTTGCCTTTGAATAATCAAAAGTCTCACTGAAGGACTGCTTTTTATCTTCTCTAATAAGAACACTGCTGGTCATTTTAAAGTAGGTTTTGTCCGCATTTGCCTAAATAAACATTTTAGAATTATTGAGATTTAGCCCCTGTTAAATGTCTTAAGTATATATTAAAGCAGTTATATATTACCAATAAAGTAATGTAACTTACTCAATGGGTTCATAGGTGAGAATATTGCAAAGATTTTAGCATCATCTATTTTGATATATGGAATTTGGAAAGAAAAAAAAATTCTGATGCTCTTATGTAGTGCTGATGCTTGGGTATAAAATTGTTATATGTATGTATGTATGTATTTATGAATTAATATATTATGTATATATAAGAATTAGAAATATATATGGATATAAATGATGGTTTATATGGTTTTATGGTTCATACATAATTAATACACATATGTAGGTGTATTAAAGATTTCACTCTGATAACCACATTTTTATTTAACATATGTTGTTTACATTTTTCCATTTACTAAGTATTTCTTGACAGCATCTTTTTTTTATTGCATAAGATTTCATTGCATAGAAACATAACTCATGTTTTAAAAGGCTCCATTACTAGACCTTAAATTTCTCTTTATTTTCATTAGTTTATCTATTGCTATAAGAAATAGTTTTGAGATGAATCTTTGAGTATTCTTTGGGTCAATTGATATAAATTTGCCAGGATTTCCTAGTTAATTTAAATCTATAATTAATCAGAATAAAGTGCTATTTTATTCTATACTCAGCTGTATCAGTGGACTGTTATGCTATCCAAGGTCATGTCACTAAGGCCATTGATATAATTTTGGAGTACGAAAATGTCAGTATTTCTGTGTTTTTAAGCTTCTAAACTTTCAGACCCCCTAAGGTGGTAACTAGTCTTTGTTCGATAAGTTTTAATTTATTACTTAACTTGCATTTAATACTTTTAATTTAACATTAATACTTAACCAACCAAGCGACCATATTGCCCGATGATGATGCCACTGTGTTTCAGGTGAGATTTTCTGATTTGTTAGATTTAAATTATGGGAACTTCATTTTCCAAGCAGTTTGATCAAGATTGTCAGCACATGAATAGATGGATTTCTGTGTTAATGTTGTCCTCTGTCTGCTAGACAGTAATGAGTTTTTTTTATAATTGGTTTATAACTCATTTCATGTTCATCAAGTTATTAACAAGAGATAATGTTGGATTTGGCAGCAAAACAGTGATTATGTTACCCATAAAGAGGAAAAATCTTGGTTCATTTTTTTTGTAGGTAAAGCTGCTTCTTTTCTTCAATTTGTGATTAAGAATCATTTAAATATCTTTAGTCCTTCTTTATAATCATAATAAAAATCTCTTATTACAGTAGCGTCATTGAAAATGCATAAAAACATAAAGCAAAAAATAAAAATTAACCTTAATCTTACCTACAAAAGAGGTATTTCCTATTTTTTTCATTTTCCTCTACCCACTTAAGATTCAAGGATATGTGCTGGGTTTTTTTTTTTTCTTTTTTATTTATTGCTGTATGGTAACCATTGCTCCATTTTATGAAAAATTCTTGAAAAACACTATTAAAATCATTTAGTAATAAATGTGTCAGAACCTAATCATCTTTTCTGTTGAAGGGAATTTAGGCTTTTACACTTCACTACCAAGAATAATTCTGAAATAAATATACTTGTCAAAGTATCAAAATAATTCTTTAAGGTATGTTTCCTAAAGAGGAATTACTAGGTTAGAGAATATGAACTTTCATATAATTCTTGTAACATATTACCAAATTGTTTTCCATAAAGTAATTCATACTCTCATCATAGGATAAGAGAGTACCTGTCTCGTCTGACTCAAATTAGCAATTATCTTGACTAACTTAATAAACAAGATACCTTATTATCATTGCTAATTAACAAATAAACATTTCCATAGATTCATTGATTATTTGATTAATGATTATTTTCTTATCTGAAATAAAAATGCATGTCCCTCTGAGAACAAAATAGTTGGCTATAGTAGTTGGGAAGGATGTATTAAAAACTTTGCTTGAGGATCATTGAAATTAACTTTCATATAAATCATACACATATTCTGCCATATAAACAGATTCAGTACTATTCATTTCAGATGGATAAAAATGTTATTAAACCCAAATTCTTCTGAGGGATTACAGATTTTTTTTTTCAATAAATCTTAAAAGGAAGAAGGCCTTAGCGATCAAAATTCAGAAGCAAGAGAAAAATTTAGTGGGGAAGATTGACTCCAGATTCAAAATTGCATAACAAGTGAAAAATATATCGCTGGTGTGCAGCATAGTTATTGTTATAACTTCTGCAGTCTCTGAATGCAAACCCTCTCTTGCTACAGGAGACCATGCACTTATTCACTTAGCAACTAGGTTATAAAATCTATAAGGTCTCCTCTGAACTTCCACTTCTACTCTGTGAAGTTCTCATCAACCATGCTCTTTTATTTTCATGCTCTGTGTATACGGCCTTAATTTCCAAAGTCAATGAGTGGTTCTAAATGACAGCTTGAGTCCCAGCTATCTCATCCACTTTCAAAAAACAGGGAAGAAGGTAAAACCAACAAAAATAGGACAAGGAGCATGCTTTGCTTTTTAAAGATAGATGCCCTGTGACATTTCTCCATACGTACTATTACACAGAAATAAAATATCAGGTTATGTTTAGCTATGACGTCATCTAGAATTCCTGGGTCCTTTCACTTTGGGAGTATAGGAGAAAGGCTGTTGGGAGTTTAACCAGTAGTCTGTGTATAGGTAGTTTTCATTAGTGTCCATGCCTTTATATTTCCTTAGGACTAAGTTATATCTTGATCCTCAAAATACACTAATACAGGAAATTCCACCTATGGCGAGCAGAACTATAAATGATGTCACTTTATTTACTATTTTAGACATAATAGAAGAAAATAAAAAATACCATGATCTTTGCTAATTGCATCTCTTGTATTATTATATGAATTTATAGAAAATATTAAACTGTGAAAATACTACTTGAGCTCTACTTGAAATCAGCCCACTAAAAGCTGAAACTCACTCAGAAACTAGTCCTGCATTCTTTCTGACCATAGGTTAGCTGGTGACTAAATCTAACCACTTTTTGTTTTCTGGCCTGACTGGTTAAATAAGATAATGTATGACCACATTGTATAATATCAAGACTAAACTGTTCTTACCAAATAATTCTGCTAAGGATAGCCTAGAAACCTGGGCCTAACCCTGTATTCGCAAAGCATCCAGGCCTCAGAAGGATGTAACTACCAGCCCATATAGAGACAAAAGCCCACTACCACTAGCCTTCAGTCAACTCTGCTTTTTTCTTGCCCTGTCCACTTTGCCAATAATCAGCCAACCCAACATTCTTGTGCCCCCATCCCATTCCCCAGACAATAGAAATCAACTCTCTTGTTCTTCCAAGCCCCTCTTCCCAAAAGTATTAGAAATGCATTCCTCTGACCATTTGGGTAGGTAGATCTGGGTCTTGGGATGCCTACCTCCTATTGATATGGCTTTGTATTAAAGTCCTTTCTCTTCTCCAACTCTGGTGGCATATCTTTGGTATTTATCTACATCAGATAGAAGAACCATTAATTTCAGATTAACTTTCTCATGATTGCATTTAAGTCACTACTCTTTGTGTCTCCTAGATGCTAAATTTGGCCTGAAAGACAGCCCAAATGTAGGTTTGTGGTGTGTGTGTGGGAGGGGGGGTAGTGCAAAATGGTGGGGGTGGGGAACCTTAATCACAACTTTATAAACAATTTTGAGACTTTTATTTTTTGGAGTATTGAATAATTTATAACACTATGATTGTGACTATCTTTCCTCATTTAGTCTCCCTTTCCTCATTCAATCTATTTTTACTCACTAACATATTGATATTATTTATTTCTGCATTTAAATGACATTAATACAAGTACCTAGTCATGGCTAAGATTTGTCCCTTTTAAGTGAAGTTCTATTACGTTATAAATAGCTAGTGACTCTCCAAACTCCTCTAGTTTACTGGAGAAACTAATTACTGAACACTCAGATTGCTTTGTGTAGCTTTGTTAATGTAAAGGAGTAATGTGTATTGATTTTCCATGGTGTAAAATTCTTTTTATTCATCTTGTGCAAGAAAGTCTGTTAAAGAATTATTAATGATGTGATAATTGCTTTAAAATCTATGCCCTAATTAAACCAGTAAATTTTTTATTACATCTTTATTTTAATTAGATGTACAGAAAGGCAATAATTTTTACAGAAAACCCTGTATAAAATAAAATTACCTCATTTAGAAATGCTTCAAAAAATCTGTAGTGATGTTGTGCAGAGTAGTGGTTGAAAAATTCCTGAATGAAACCAGAGTGAACTCCACTTCAGTCAAAATTAAGATGCTATCTTAACTGAAGTTAATAATCTTAAATTATTTCATACTGTAAGTAAAGTACATTTCATCTGTATCAATAAGCTTTTTTTTTTTCGAGATTTATTTATTTATTCATACAAGCTGGGGTACAGACCAGAGGCTTGGGGCGGCAAGAGGGTTCACCAGAGACAGAGTGGGGAGCAGAATAGTCAGATGGACGGAAATACACTGCTGAGGGGAGCAGTGGGTGAGGCAGGAGAGGTCTGTAGCGCCCTGTGGAAATCTCTCCGGCTGGGGGTTGAACTCACTTCGCCGCTGCCAACAGCTCCACAGCGCAACGCCTAACCGCTGTGCCACCAGAGAGGCCCTGTATCAATAAGCTTTTGTTTGTACCTTTTAATTTAATTTCTATTTCTTAAAAGTGAGGATTTTTATAAAAAGTGTGAAAAGTTCAATTAAAGACAAGGGGACTAAAGGAACTGTTATCAAGGAAATTACACACTATCAATTTGAACCAATTTGTTTTTGGAGTTGTACTTTGCTATTTCTTCTGTTTGCAAGACAATGCCTTTTAATAATTTTGAGTTTTGTGTGTAGAAAACCACACCCCAAATCAATAACTGCCTTCCATTTATCATCTTGTTCTTTTCTACCTGCTCTCCTGTCTTAATTTACATGTATGATCAACTAAGGCAATCCTCCCATGGGGATGTGGTGACCAACCTGATGAATTATTCATTGGAATATACATTTTGGACTGGGTGCTGTGTAGGTTATTTAATCCTCATAACAACCCAAACCAGAACTGTATGATTTCCATTTTATGAAAAAGGAACTGAAAATTGAGAGTTGTAACCATTTTAATAATTTAAAGCAGGGGTCAAGAAATTATGACCTGTGGGCCATATCCATTTTGCCACCAGATTTCATAAAGTTAAATTTAGGCCCTAGACACATCCATATGTTCAGATGTCTTTGATTTAACATTATAATGACAGTATTGAGTAGTACAGTGAGAGAGACTGTCTGAACGGCAAAACCTGAAATATTTACTATCTCATTCTTGAGGGGAAGAATTTGCAGATCCTTGGGCTAAATCAAGAAAACTGTAGTTCCTGACATAATTGTACCTCCTCCCGTTTGTCAGATACCCTTGTAAACACCTTCTGCTTAAAATTATATACCTCCATTTTCTCGAATACTCTTTTGACTTCATCTCCTTTTTTTTTTCCTTTTATTTGGACACTCAATATAGTGGTCTTTTCCTTATGAGCAACATCACATATTTTTTGAATAGACTGAAATAACATCTCTCCAGCCTATTTTTTTCTCAGTGATTATTTATTTAGCCCTAATCATGTTATTTAACTCAATATAGCATTTGGGATTTCAGCTAGTAAGAGGATTATTACAGCAAAGTATTGCCTCATGTTGTTCCTCCTGTAACCTGAAATTCTTCCCTTAAATTTCCCCTGAGGACAATGGTTATCTGACTGCTGGGGAAAGAGAGACGGGTATTTACAGTTTAGAAAAGTCAGTCACTATCACATAATAAAAATCAGATCAAATGCACAGCATGCACTATTGGAGATTCTGTACATTCCTGTATGTAGAGGAAAGGTAGAGCAGTGGGTAGGGAAGGGTATTTCCACCCTAAAACATATTAATCAGTGAATCATACACTGCCATATAGATGCTCTTTTCCTCTTGACTGCTTGTTAAGCAGTGAAAGTTGCCCAGCTCTGGATTTGCCTTCAGCAAGTTCAGTTAGGAGGACTAATTTATTAGTTATTTATTTTTGTGTAGAAGAACTGGGGTGCAGGCCAGAGGTGTGGGGCATCGTGGAGGGCCTTCACAGTGGTAGCACTGAGACTTAACCCCTAGGTCATCAGAGAGACCCCAAGTATGTATTACTTTTATAACCATGTTTCCTTTTATGTGATACAAGGGACACAAATGGGCAATTGGAAGCGAAAAACAGATGTTTCTTCTCCTAAGTAAACTTGAAGAGTTTTGGTAAAGATGTGGGTTTTCTACCCTCAGGTTTGAAAAAAAATTTTTGATCAGATTCCTTTAACTGAGATGTGTTAAGAGAAAAGGTTTCAGGTCTTACGACCAGCTCTTTTATCCATTTTGAGTTGGCGTTTGTGCAGTGTGTGAGTTAGTAGTCTAGCTTCATTTTTTTTGCATGTAGCTGTCCAGTTTTCCCAGCACCATTTATTGAATAGACTGTCCTTGTTCCACTGCATTTTCTTTGCTCCTTTGTCAAAGATTAGTTGTTCATAGATAATGCGGCTTTAATTCTGGGTATTCTGTTCGGTTCCGTTGGTCTTTGTGTCTGTTTTTGTTCCAGTACCATGCTGTTTTAAATATTATGGCTTTGTAGTATAGCTTGAAATCAAAGAGTGAAATTCCTCCATTTTCTTTCTTTTTAGTCAGGAGGGCTTTAGCTATGTGGGTTTTTTTGTGGTTATATGTGAATTTCATCAGTGTTCTATTTCTTTGAAGAATGTCACTGAGATTTTTATTGGAATAGTGTTGAATCTGTAAATTGCTTTTGGTAGTAACATTTTGATAATGTTAATCCTTCCAATCCATGAGCAGGGGATGTCTTTCCATTTTCTTGTGTCTTCTATTATTTCTTTCAACAGTGTTTTATAGTTTTCTTTCTATAAGTCCTTTACGTCTTTTGTTAGATTTATTCCCAGATATTTGATTCTATAAAATTTATAGAAGAAAATAAAGGCAGAACTCTACACAACATACATCTCAGCAAAATCTTTAAAGACACATCCACCAAAGCAAAGGAAGTGAAGGACAAGATAAACAGGTGGGATTACATCAAAATAAAAAGCTTCTGTACAGCAAAAGAGACATTAACCAAAACTAACTGATAACCTATCTGATAACAAAAATCTACAAGGAGCTCACACAACTCAACAAAAACAAAGCCAATTTGTTGACAATCCAGTCAAAAAATGGGCAGAAGAGATAAAAAGGCACTTCTCCAAAGAAAAGCAAATGGCCAACAGGTACATGAAAAAATGTTCAACATCACTTATAATCAGGGAAATGCAAATCAAAATCACAATGAGGGTGGCACACATTAAAAATACAGGCAACAACAAATGCTGAAAAGGATGTGGAGAAAACAGAACTCTTCTACACTGCTGGTGGGAATGCAAACTGGTCCAACCACTATAAAAGCTGTACGGCGATTCCTCAAACTGCTAAAAATGGAGCTTCCATACGACCCAGCAATACCACTTTTGGGAATCTACCCAAAGAACACAAAAACATTAATCCAAAAGGATACATGCACCCGTATGTTCATTGCGGCACTGTTCACAATAGCAAAAGTATGAAAGCAGCCCAGATGTCCAAAAAATAGATAATTGTATCAAGATGTGGTACATATACACAATGGAATACTATTCAGCATTCAAAGAAGAGAAACACATGCAATTTGCAGCAACATGGATGGACTAGAGGGGATCATAGTGAAATAAGCCAGAAAGAAAGAGAAAAATATCAAATGGTTTCACTTATAACAGGCTATAGGGAAACCAAATAGGAGAGAGACACTCAGCAAGGGGTGGGGGGAGGGTAAGGGCACAAAATGGAAAAGGACACAAGGGACCACGGAGATGGGTCATGGGTGAATTGGTGGTGGGTTACCCAAGGGGAATGCACAATGTAAAAGATATAAAATCCAATAAAAATGTATATAAATAGATTTTTTAGAAAAGAGAAAAGGTGCTAGTTGTTTCTACTGAGTGTCAAGGAAGCATTAGAATAAACACTCTGCTAGTAGTCACTGGATTACTTACTGCCAAGGTTTTTGGGGCTCCCTGAATTGTCCACAAAGTTTTTTCTTATTTACAAAGACTAAGATAAGGCCATTCACTCAGCCAGGATGGTCTTCTCACTCACCTTTGTTTTCTCTTTCCATTCTTGCCCACAACCCCTTTGTCCATCTCCATGTCCCTCAAATCAGTTCTTTCCTTGTCTGATAACATCTACTAATTATATAGATTCCTCCCTGTCCCCTCTCCCTCTTTTTTCCCAGACCAGATTTAAATCATCTTCATCTTTCCAGGACTTGACTAAGTATTTGAATTTCCTGTAATAGAATGCTCTGCTCAGCAAAATCTCATTTTCATTGATGTTCCAGTCCATATCTTTGATATGTTCCACCTTCTTCCTCTCCTGTCAAAGATCTTAGAACAGACCAAGACGCATAGCTAGAGGTGCAAGGGAAGATGGGTCGGAAGTGCCACTGGAGCTTATTACCCTGAATTGTCACATTTTAGCAATTTCTAAAATAATATATTGATGCAACATTTGTTATGACTAAAAGGAAAAGTTGATAGAGAAAACAACTATATACAGCTGGAATGTTAATCTTTTTTTCTGGAGACTTATAGGGAAGGTAATCAAATGATGGTGCCATTTTTTAGGTGTCATCTTCTGCACAATGTAGCATTACCCATATCCCACCCCAAACTCACTCTCATCCACCCTGACCCTATTTTGAGACTTTGTCCTGTCTTTATCTGGGGGGATCCTCTCAAAATGTTCTCATTCTGGACCCTGTCTCATTCTGGAGCCTGTGCAATTTCCAATTTGAAGACTTTCTTGGGATGTTCTTTGTTGCCTAGTATAATTGGAATAGATTTCAGTGCATAGCTATAAACCAAAGTTATTTGTTATTCCTCAAGTCTTACATGTCCTTATTTTTGGATCTGCTTGATCTTCTAAAGATTGAATGAAGTGCTAAAAGATTAAAAACTGTACTACATAATATTTTTGGTAAATGAAATATTTAAGCTATAAAGGCCTTTATTCAAGGAAGAGTTTGAGAAAAAACTTGGGCTGGACCCCTTCGGGTACCTCATTCATCCTATAATACATAATCTTCTCACAGGTAGTAAAGACTATAGTAAGATGATGGATGAGCAGAGAGAAGAGTAGAAAAAGGGAAGAAAATCTTGACTAAGAAAGTTGTTATTGAATCTGTGGAAAATCTTTCATAGACTTTTCAAAATAAAGTGAACATCTTATTCCTAATCATCACAAAAGAGCAAAATAGTAATTTGTAAACTACTAAACAGCCAGGCTAATGCCTGATTAAATCATCATGATTTTCTGCTGTCTGATGGATAGGATTATTTACACAGTAATTTCTATCCTCAACCAGACTCCAAACTTCTGGGTCTTGTAGCACCAGTTGAAATAAATCAGAAGTAAATTTCGATGAAAAATCAAAGTCATTTTGAGAGCCAAAAATATTCTGCCCCTTTCTCTGTGAGTTGTATATTTAATTTGTGTGTTTGGGGGGAAACTGGTTGGGGACTCAAGCTTCACAAACAATAGATTACATTTCTGCAGTGGGTTCCCATACTTTACTGGAAAGAAAAGGAGGAGGAAATTTTATGATTACATAGTTTTATAAGCAATGTCCTTTATAAAGCATGAAAGCGGTTTTTAATATCTTCTATTTCTGGGCCTCCCTGGTGGCGCGGCAGTTGAGCGCTGCGCTGTGGAGCTGTCGGCAGCGGCGACGTGAGTTCTACGCCCAGCTGGGGAGAGTCCCACATGGTACAGCGGACTTCTCCTGCCTCACCCGCTGCTCCCCTCAGCAGGGTATTTCTGATCTGCCTGTTCTTCTCCCAGCTCTGTCTCTGGTGAGCCCTCTCACCGCCCCACGCCTCTGGCCTGTACCCCAGCTTGTATATATAAATAAATACTAAAAAAAAAAATCTTCTATTTCTCTGTAATCTCAACACAAAGTGATTTTGGCAGACAAATAATAATAATAATAAAATAAAATAATAATAATAATCACTTGGAAAGTGTTTGCTGCATTCACACCAGGCACTGTTTGAGATATTTTACACATACTACTATATTTAGCACTCACAATTATGAATGCAATTTTACTTTTGAGGAAACTGAGGCACAGAGAGATTTGTCCAAGTTTAAACAGTTTTGTGTCAGAGTCAGGATCTGAAGTGTGTAACCCTTAATCTTAAATCTTGTGTTAACAACAAGGTTTGTGAAAAATGCTTTATTTTATGAAGTCGCAAAACAAGATAAATGTGTAAACTTGAATATGGGTAATTTGGTGGTGAATGTATTCTAGTAACAGTACTTTATGGGGGTAACTTAATATTACCCCAGTTAAAAATAAATGAATAAATACATTTAAATAAATAAAAATAAGATAGTGGCTTCCTAATTTTTTTTTTTAAAGTGTGCTCATGTCTAGAGATCAATTCAAGAGAAAGTTACTGAAATTCATTCATGTGTGGGGCCGGGGAAGTGCTGTAGCATTATGTTTACTTTGGGAGAAATAAATTCATCCCTTATTTTTAATTGCTCCTTGTTTAGTAGAGTGATTAAGATAAGCATACAAAAGATAACCTACAATGCACAAAACATTCACGGTGGAAGAATAAACAAAACACTGACAATCCAAGGTAGAACAAAGTGGTATGTTCTCTAGTAAAATTTAGTGTCTTTGTTCCGTCTATTCTTACAAGTTATAGATGTTGTTAATTGTGTTTTCCAACGTCCAGTATCAGGAAATAAGGACTCTATTGTCAATTGTACCACAAAGCTAGGCATAATTGATCTAAAGTGTGTAACCCTTAATCCCAAGTCTTGTGTTGACACCAAGGTTTGTGAAAAATGCTTTATTACTTGCATGAAGTTATAAAACAAGGTGAATGGGGGAGCTAGTGATATCTCATAAATTGTACCTTATTTACTTACCAAGGTAAATGACCTGTCTACTTCTTTTTTCTTAATGTTATCATTTTTCTTCTCTCTGCCTTGCTGTGAGTCTTTGATTTCCCAGGATGTAAGAGTGCACTGTACTTTCTGGTGTATGAGACACAGCTCAGTTTCTCTTTTCTCTGCAGGGTCTTCAGTATTTCTGACAGTTTCCAAATCTCAACACAATGCTAAGCGTTCCAAGATAATGTGTGTTAGACACTCAGCACTATCACATAGGAAGGGCTTAATTATTACTAGCTATTTTTACTGCTGTTGTTTTTTTAGTCATTTCTATGGGACTCTAAATGGCCCAGAGGCCATTTCTACCGTACCCTCCCGAGGTGAACACATGATAAGGGCAGAGAATGCATGTATGAAAAGAAAATAGGGCCTCCCCGGTGGCGCAACGGTTAAGTGATGAGCTGTGGAGCTGTTGGCAGTGGCAATAAGAGTTCAACGCCCGGCTAGGGAGAATCCCACATGGCGCGGCAGACCTCTCCTACCTTGCCCGCTGCTCCCCTCAGCAGTGTATTTCTGATCTGCCTGTTCTGCTCCCCACGCTGTCTCTGGTGAACCCTCTCGCCGCCCCACGCCTCTGGCCTGTACCCCAACTTGTATGTATAAATAAAAAATAAATCTTTAAAAAAAGAAAGAAAGAAAATAGTACAACACAAATTTGGGAACCTATAGGTCATTTGTGGCAAATCCACATTGTTAAGTTTGGTTGAAATGCAGAACAAATTGGTTGGCTAATTGTGGCTATGGACTAGTAAAATAAAAACTGACATTTGGCTTACTTCATACTGTTTAACATTTGGGTCACTTATATATGAGGAAAAAATGTGAGAACAAAGTGAATAGGTGGTTCTCTAATGCAGTAGGCTTGCCTAGAAGTTGAAAAGCAACAGAAAATGAAATTGTATCTGGATTTTGTATCGACTTTGCTATATCTTGTTTCAAATTCAATTTTACTTGGTAACATACTTGCCCTTTATTAATAAGTATTCAAGTCAATTTAAATATGAATTTAGGTAAAATATAATTATGTGTATCTTGGGAAAGGGTAGATCTTTAACATAGACCATGCTAAATTTAAGTTATTTTTAAATTATCTGCTGTTTTGGATTATTTACCCCTCTGCTTTTAGTTATTGCAAAAAAAATATTTCACTTAATAAATTCTAAGTTTTTCTTTAAAGTGTTCATTCTCTAAGGTATGTAATCAGCATGAATAAATTCAGTGCATATGTGAATTACTGCACAGTGTTTTAGGATTCAGGCACTCAGTATCAGCTATGTTGAGATTCTGTTTTCCCTAGCTCAAGGCAAATATGTTCTTCATGATGTAGATAAGTATGGCTAGTTGATTACATGAATGAAATCAATTTTTATTTGTAAAATAAATTGAAAAATAGGACTTACAGTTCCTAAAAGATTTTCTTTTGAAATCCGATTCTACTTAAAAACAATAATCATAATAATTGCTGATACCTAGAGTAGAATACACTCTAATGTTTATTAATAAAATATTAATGTTTAAGTGTTTAAACACGTCATTAAAATATAGCTACCAATTTTGTTCCTTTCAAATAAAGCACTTAATGAATCTAAATGACCAAACTTTATTATTCATGAATAAATTCATGATTTTCAGGTATAAACTAATTGTCCCTATGCAGATAAGTAAAATCTGTTCTTATAAATTGTTGATGGTCTTTGAAAAGGCAAAACTTATAAGAAACCATCTTCTGAATAAGAAGAGCATATTAATATCAGAACAAAAGAGTATCCAAACTCATTGCCAAGTTCCTAAGTATAATATGCACTTTTGATCCTTTGTGTTTTGATCCTCTGATATAGCAGATGAAGACTCTGAAAATGGACCCACTGGCTTCAGTTGTGAGAGGCGCTACCAAAGAATAAGCAGGGCCAGGCACACCTTAGCAGACAGTGGTTTAGGATGATGAGAGACACTGAACAAGATCTGTTTCCAAGGAGGACAGAGAGGAGCCAGGGAAGCACAGGAACCATAAACGTATAGGATATCTATTCTCTGGTGTTGGGGAAGCACCTTAGTTACTATGGCTGACCTGCAAGAATTGGAGAGTAGAATGAATAGGAGAATTCATGAGCAGTTAGGTTTAAATACCCAAAGATGCTCATTCAAATTGGATTGCACTGATGTGAAACCTAGATGATATTTTAAACTGGAAATGAAGAGAAATACTTTTTTGGGGGGGAACAATGGGGTGCTTCATATCCTCATTCTACCTTCCAATGTGTGTGTGCTTTGACCTTCTTCCAAGTGCTTGATGAAGCAAAATTCAGAGTACTATTGGAGCAGAGAGGCGGGATATAAACCCTCAACTAGGAGTAAGCAAGGGAATAGTGAAGTAAGAGATATTTCCCCAAAGAGAAGTTGCTTCAGCATTATATCAGTATCAGAAACCTGGGTGATGACAGAGTAAACCCTGAACACAAATGTCCTCGCTTTTAACTCAATGTCTTTTATACTGTGCCATCTGTCTAACTGCCATCTAGAGCCAGCCTACTCACTGCTGCCTGGCACCACCCAAAAGGATGTAAATAGGCAAAGTTACCCCTGCAAGAAAAGAAAATCTGAGCAATTGTAGATTTGATTTTATTACCTGATAGCAAAGCAGAGTCACATAAATCACAGCTTGATTTATCATTCCAGACAAGAGGAAATCATACCTCACCATATGGAGCCTTGTAAAGCTCTGGATTCCAAGTGAAACACATTTTGGTGATATATTATAAACAAGCCCATGTGGAACTAGGAAAGTGCAAGGAATTGCTTAATCTGCAAAAGTTCATCCATCTCTCAGGGAAAGGATATAATAGAACAACTGCACATGAGTCACACCAGTCCTAGGAAGCTGCTCAGCCCAGCAGACTCAGCCCCACAAAGCTAAAAGCTTTGTTCCCACATTAACTGGGGCCTCTGTGGACCTGTGTCCTTGGCTCAGGGTCAAGTGATTATATAATGCTTCTCGTAAGTGAGCCAGTGGTACAAGAAATCAGAAGGGCAAGATAGCTAAAAGCACAGCTGTCAAACCTGAGAGACACTCCCCAGGTGCACCTTGGCCCTCAGTTTGGGAGGTCCTAGTTGAAGAGAGCTTGCAAATCCCTGCAGAGGGGCCAGGAGAACCCAAGTAACAGGCACAGTTGTGAAATGAGTTACTTTTGCCCAAGTTTCCCCACTGTTACTATTATACATACTGAACTGGAGTTATTTGTTCATTGAAGAGTGACCAAAAAAGAAATTTTTGCTGTTTTTGTCATGATGAGTCTAAATATTATTGACTATAATTAAGAGATTGTTTTGGGTATTGAAGTCATTCCTCTGGCTTGTGGTCTTTATCACCATTTGACTTCTGGATAAAGACAGAATAAAACTCACAGATACTTCTGGTCCCCAAAGCACTCTCCCCTTCACTTCACATACACATAAGGATCAGGCAGCAGCCCTTTCTCACCACCCCTACATCTTAGTCAAAATTAAATTTTACAGTTCCCCACATTGCTTCACCATTTAAAAAGGCTTTATGTTCAACTTATTTCCTATGTATTGATTGATCTCTTCTTTTATTCATTCATTATCTTAACATATGTCTGTCAATGACACTGCACTAGGTACCAGAGAACAAAATAAACACAGTTCCTGCCCTCATGAATTTACCTAGCAGGGAAGGCTGTGAATTTCAACTTGACTGCACATACTAGTCTATAAAGAACTCAACATAGTATTTCATATTTAATAAGGCCATTGAAAAAAACTACAAATCATATTGAAGAATCATTAAGGTGAAGAAGTATATCAGGAACCTAGAGAAAGATCTAGCCATAGAAATTTGTAAGGGGCATCTAAAAATTGATGAATTTTCTAGTCTGGTTAGTAAAAAATCTCATTGAAAAGCAAGGGTGTGTATTCTAATTCCATTTCAAGACTGGAAACTGTCTTAAAGCTATATTTCAGAAATATCCCTTAATCATAAAATAATCCATTTTCTTCTCAATGGTGGCAGAAATGGTACCCCTGGTAGTTTCCTCTGGGTACTATTATTTAGAAATTTCATTAAGTTGCTAGTAACAGGGGGTTAACCCTTTAACATGGTCAGTGGTGAGTCACCTGGGGCTGCTCTTGTAGGTCTATGACGTAATTCATGCTCTAGAGTTTTTCCCTTTTGTCTGCTCCTTTTATTTGAGGATATGGCTTGTATTCTCCAGGTAATGATTGTAAAATGATTCCTGGAACTCCAGTCATTACATCCAGTTTCCAGGGGGGAAGTAGAAGGTATTCAGGAAAAGGCATATTGTAATATCATATTTTCCAGAAACCCAACCCAACAACTTCTACTTACATCCCAGTGACTCTGACTTATTATGTGATTGGCCCAATTTATGCTCCCAGTGAAATAGGTTAGCAAAGTGTTAAGGAGACAACATATACTGGATAGATGAACAGGTTTCACCATACCCCAGGCAAGAACCGAGAACATACTGACGCCTCCTAGAGACAGGAGAAGGTATTTGGGACTGGAAGTTGGGAGTCAGGGGAAGACGAGCAATGTCTAAAAAAGACACCGCCAAAAGAGACACCTGTGCCAGTTTCACTCTGACAAACTTTGAAAGAAAGTTGTGACTAATTTTCAGATGTTTCTGTTAAAAACTTCACATTTTTCTTCTCAAATAATTGGAGCATCAATGACTTTTGAGTTCATTTTATGTGCATGTGTATGACATACCTGGAATTTGGCATTAACAGAGGCTTCTATTGTCTACTTCTTCACATAAATGTTGATTCCTATGCACTCCTCTCATCAAAAATAACTGATATGTGGGCCTCCCCGGTGGCGCAGCGGTTGGGCACTGTGCTGTGGAGCTGTTGGCCGCGGGCGGTGCCGGTTCGACGCCCAGCCGGGGAGAATCCCACATGGTGTGGCAGACCTCTCCTGCCTCGCCCGCTGCTCCCCTCAGCAGTGTATTTCTGATCTGCCTGTTCTGCTCCCCACTCTGTCTCTGGTGAACCCTCTCGCTGCCCCGCGCCTCTGGCCTGTACCCCAGCTTGTATACATAAATAAATAAAAAAATTCTTAAAAAAAAATAACTGATATGTGTTTTAAAACTAGTGACCCAAGAGCAAATTTGTTAATTAAATTATGGGAAATTTTAATCATAAAAAGTAGTTTACTTTTTTGGTTATTAAAGATGGTATCCTACCCACCCCCTACCGAAAGTACTCCTGATTTCTTATTGGGAAAAAAAAATAAGGCAGTAGAGAAAGCTTATATATAAATGCATAACTATTTAAATATAATTTCATCTCAAAAACAGCACTGTTTAAATGTTGTTCATTTTAATGAACATTGTACAAAATTAAAGTATATAATAAGATTCATAAAATGTTGACATTAACAAGGGGGCATCAATCAGGGTCCCAACAAGAAATAACTCAGTCAAAGCAGGCTCTTTCAAGGAAGGACCATTTTCAAAGGAACTATTTACAGGGGGTGAGAGGGGCAGGTTGTGGAAGAATCACCAGGTTGCACAGGATCTGACCATGTGATAGAAAATCTAATACCCCCCTAGACCTGAAGGGAGAAAAGGAGAGAGAGGTTAGCAGAATCCAGCAGGAGAGGGTTGTATTAGAAAATCTATCTTGAAGGCCTCCCCTGAGGTGCAGCTTTTAGGCGCTGCGCTGTGCAGCTGTCAGCAGTGGCGATGAGAGTTCGACACCCAGCCCGGGAGATTCCCACATGGCGCAGCAGACCTCTCCTGCCTCACCTGCTGCTCCCCTCAGCAGTGTGTTTCCATCCATCTGCTTGTTCTGCTCCCTATTTTGTCACTGGTGAACCCTCTTGCCACCCCACACCTCTGGTCTGTGACCCAGCTTGTATTCATAAATAAGCAAATCCTTTAAAAAATTAAAAAAAAAAAGCTATCTTGAGGAACAGTGACCATAGGTTCAGATTCAAGATAAAGTCAAGTATCTCCTGATCTCTTTCTGGGGTTTCCATCAGCCAAACCCAACCAGCAGCTAGAGTTCTGGGAACCCTGTGATACGGTCCTTGCAAGCACTGGATGTAGGGAACAGGGGGAGAGGGAGGAAGAGTCTACAGAAGCTTTGCCCCACATAACTGGTAGGGATGTGTCTACCTCTAAAGTGTGATTCTTTATTCATCGAGAACTAAAGGCTCTGCTTGAAGACATATGTCTTGTCACACTGCTTGTCAACTGAATAGATCTTCTGGTATCACCAACTATTTTCGAAACTACTCTGCTACCTTTCCAGAAACGACCTACAAAATCTAATTAATATTACACCCTTGTTAACACATGCAGATTTGGCATTATTTGTCTAATTAAGAGGATTTTAATAGTTTCATCTCCCCCCCTACTAATTCCTACATACTCCAGTCAAAGTAAATTAAACCCATTAATCAAAGTGGTAAAAATGATATAAGGTACAGGATACAGGCAGAACTGAGAGGAGACTAACAACCCTCATTATGCTTAATTTTGTTCCACAGCAAAGGATAATAAATTCAAATTGTAACATCACAATAAAACATTTAATTATTCAAGAGCAGGGCAAGACACATTATAATTAGCTCCCTATAATGTGTCTTCATTTAGGTGATAATAGATGCACTTGAGTAGCCCAGCCAATCTTAAGCTAAAGATTTATTTTTTTTTAAAGATTTATTTAATTATACATACAAGCTGGGGTACAGGCCAGAGGCGTGGGGCGACAAGAGGGTTCACCAAAGACAGAGCGGGTAGCAGAACAGGCAGATCAGAAATACACTGCTGAGGGGAGCAGCGGGCGAGGCAGGAGAGGTCTGCCGCACCATGTGGGATTTTCCCTGACTGGGCGGGTGGACATCAAGCGCTGCTCCACAGCACAGCGCTCAACCACTGCACCACCAGGGAGTCCCTAGCTAAAGATTTAAAGGGAGATCTCAACCACTATATCATCTTGGATAATTGCCCTACCACATGCATCTTACCTTGGGCTTTTTCCAGGTGTTAATTTATATATTCTTGATTCCATTGGTCTCATTTGAGTGCCAGCTACATGTTAGGCAGAGTTCTGAGCACCAGAACCCAGCAGTGAAAAAGCAGAGTAAGTGTCTGCCCTCTTGGAACTTACAGAAGGACTAGAACAAAATCCATTCTTTTTTTTTTTTTAATTTTTTTTATTGTTATGTCTTTTACATTTTGTATTCCCCTTGGGCAGCCCACCACCAATTCACCCGTGATCCATCTCCATGGTCCCCTGTATTCTCCTCTCTTCCATTTTGTGCCCTTATCCTCCCCTCCCCCGACCCCCACCCCCATCGCTGAGTGTCTCTCTCCCACCCGGCCTGCCTATAGTCCTGTTATAAGTGAAACCATTTGGTATTTTTCTTTTTCTTTCTGGCTTATT
>PVIJ01003345.1:49899-137574 GCA_004024925.1 Scalopus aquaticus | reverse complement strand
GGGTTGGGGGTGAGGGGGGCGGGAGCGGCTGGGGCGGGTAGCTGAGGTCGTTTGAGGTGCGCGGCGCCGGAAAACCCCAGGAAGACGGCTGCAGCGGAGGTCGGCGCGGGTGGGGACGGGGAGGGCTGGCAGCTGCCGGGGTCACCTGCAGCGCGACCCAGAGACTGGCGACAAAAAGAGGGAACGGTCCTCCACCCACAGCAGCCGGCGGGCTGTGTCTGGGGTCTGTTCCTTCCGCAGTCTTTCTGCGTAGCATGGGCTCCGGGCGGGGATGGCAATGGGGGCGCCCCGACCCGGTGTAGCATGCACCCTGCTTTCGGAAAAAGCCGTTCTACGCACAGAGTTCAGGTCCTCTGCACAGCTTCAGCGGCGCCCCAGGTCTTGGGTTGCCTTCCCATTTCCCCCCCTTAAAAGCTTTGGATCTGTGGGTAGAGACTGCGCCAGTGTCAGGTCCTGACGGTCCATTCCCAGCCTCACTCCTACCCTTCCCCTCTAGGGAAAGCTACACTGGTGCTGGAGATCCACACCACGTGCTCGGTCAAGCCTGGCCCCAGTTCTTTCCGGTCACTGCGGCTAACCACGGTGGCCCTCTGGAAATAGAGCAGAGAACTATCAGGAAGGGACGTTAGCAGAGAGAATTCCTCTAACTGCCCCCCCTGTCCTGGAACAGAGATGAATTCTATAGCATTCAAGAAATCTGTGGGGCTCCCCTACGCAAGGTGCCCCCTCCCCCCTGATAGGTCCCTCCTTGCATCTACAGTCTGAACAGGGAAACACAAGCCGGCACGTTTTGAGAGGTGGCAGATGGGCTGGGTGGTGGCAGGGTACAGGCACATACAGATAACAGAAGCCCTGGTGGAAGCTTCCCGGATGGAGCTGGCATTCAGGGTAAAGACCTTGAAGAGAAATGATCTGAACAGATGGGGAAAGGGCATTCCAGATGGAAACAAATACCTGGAACTAACACCTACAGGCAGGAAAAAGCCGGGTGAGCTCTGGGCCTGGCAAGCCGTCCCTGTTCTGGGAGGGTGGCTCCAAGCAGCTCTACTCCAGCCTGACCCAGCCGCAGAGGTGGATGTCACGTGGAGTCCCAACAGCCCAGAGGGACCTGCCACTGGGAGGTTCTACCCTCTGCCCCCAGCACTAAGTCTTGTCAATTCCCAGACTGAGAGATCCCTTCCAAGAATTCCAGTCTTGCTCAGATGCTTGCCTTAGATGCTTTTTATTAGTTGGTGGCTAATGCAAATTCTCTTCAGATTTCAAATACTTCTCCTAGTCTGTCCTTTGGTCACTCACTGTACGGATCTACCTCAGTGTTTCTCAGCCTGGACAGTACATTGGAATTACCTGGGAGTGCTTTGGGAAACAAAAATATTGATGCATGGGCCCCTTCCAGAAATGTGATTTCACTGGTCTGGGTTGGAGGCCAGGCATCAGCATTCTCTCCATGGATAGTCCCCGCTGACATAGATGGCCAACTAAGAATGTTCTAGTCAGACCCACTCAGAGCAGAGCTAATTGGCCTTCAGACTCCCCAGCTCAAACCAACCCTGAGAGCAACCTTGGCAGATCTCCAGGGGCAGTTGGACTCCCTGAGGCTGGAGTTGGAATGTTTCCCAGGCACCCACTCTGCAGCTGGGGCCAAAGGTTCCAACAGGAAGGGAGGGGAAGCCTTCTGTTTGCTTCCCTGACCTTTCAAGCCAATGATAACCACGAGGAGCCTTCGCTGGCAGGAGGACAGGCATCAGCAGGAATTGCAGCCATTCCCCATGCACTCTGCTTTACTGGAAGGGGACTGAGGTGGAGGTGGCACTGTCTCCTCCAAAGTGAAGGAGGAACCCGTTAAAGAGACTGCAGTCCTGGGCAACAGGTTCTCTGCTTTCTTACCAGCAGAGAGAGGTGATGATTCCTGTCCCCACAGCTTCTTTTGCTTTGCAAATCAATCACCCCAGCCTGGGAGCGATTTTCAGTAAGCCTTTCCCTGTCTTTTCACAAACTTAGGGGAAAATCTCCAAGCCTGTGTCTCACAACTACTCTCAAGCATGTCCACCCTGGGATCGCAGCCTTTGGGGAGGACCCTGACACCACACCTCGGGCCCTGTATAAGGAAGGTGAGACAGGAACCAGGCAGTAGCCTCCCTGCTGCATGGGAAATGACATGGGTTAGCAAGGGGGTGACCAGCATCTCCTCTCAGGACTGAAAAGTGGAAGCGTGGCCTTGAGCCTGGGGAGGATCCAGAACTATAGGAAACGCTGCCTGACAGATGGCAATGCTGCCTAAAAGGCTCATGGGAGCCTGCGAAAGTCAGTCATCCTGAGCACTATCCTCACCGAGCAGTGCTGTCCCCATTTGACAGCACGGAAAAGGGAAGCTGGGAGACACTCAGTAACTTGAGGAAGCAACCACAGCCAGCAAGTGGCAGACTGGAATCTGAAAGGCCAGCAGTTGAAAGGTTGGGGAAGACTTCCCTAGGTTTAAAGTTCCTAGGATTTTGCCTTTTTTTTTTTTTTCTTCAGCTCAAGTCTTGCCATCAGAGCAAAGGAAAAACCACACACAAATCCTAGGATTTGGGCATAAAACCCTAAGAGAAAGTGTTGAAATGCTCCTGCACCCTTCTCCCTTTGGGTCTCCATCACTGAAGGGTAACGAGTGTTTATTGTCTTTAATGGCAAAAATAAGGGCAGGCAAAAGCTTGTCCAAGGCCTTAGGAAATGCAGGAGAGATGCCCCTAGCTTTAGTGATGGACAATCTGCTCTCCCTTTGGATTCCCCACAGGAGTCACAAGGTCCCTGGTGCGAAAACCGGCGAGCCTACAGGGAGTGGATATTCGTTTTCCCACTTTACAGATTAGGAAACTGAGGCTGGGCAGTGCACCTCTGGGATTCGACTATGGCTGCATCTGACTCCATGCATGCCGTCTCCGCCCGCCCCATCCCAGAAAGAGGCCCGATCGCCGACCACGGACAGCACTGGCCACCCAGCCGCCCTCCCAGGCCAGGCTCTTCCAGCGGCAGGCAGCCCTGGGCGCGGCGTGGCAAAGAAGCCTGAGGAACGTTCTGGTCGCGCGCGCACCCGCCGAGACCAAAGGCTGGGGCCCTCAGCAGCCGGGAGGTGCCCGTTGCAACCCCCAGGCCCCCCACCGGGAACCCGGCGCTGGGCGAGGGGAGCGGCCGCTGATCCCCCCTCCCGCTCCCCGCATCCGCCCCGGCCGCCAGGTGCCCAGAAACTCGGTCTCCCCCTCCCGCCCCCGCTCCTGTTCCCGGCTCAGCCCGCGTCGCGGCGGTCACGTCTCCCCATCCGGCTCCAAAGTACGAGTCAGCCGCGGCCGGGCCAACCCCGCGGAAAGGCGGGGGTTGGGGGAGGAGGCGCCGGGGCGGGGAGGCGCCCTGGGCGCTGGGGTAGGGGGAAGTGGCCGCGGGCGGGGGAAACGGGGGTGTAGAGGCGGCCCGGGGGCCCGGGCGTGGGGGGCGACTCCGGGTGGAGGGGGCCGGGCGCTCTGCCCCCACGCTCCCCCCTCGGCGAGGCGCGGCGCGGAAGGGTCTGCCAGGGGCGGAGCCCCGCCCGCCGCACCCGGGTCGGCCCCGGCCCTTAGGGCTAGTCGCGGGCGAGGCCGCCGCCGCCGCCCCAAGGCCACCGCCCCGCCAGGCGCTCCGCGGGCGGGGAGCGGGGTGAGGGGAGGCCTGGCCGGGGACGCCTCAAGGCCCCGCCTTCCGGGCGGCGCGCTGGCGGGTGTTGCTGGGGAGAAAATTGCCGCGCGTCCCCACCCCGAGGCCCGCGGGCGCAGCGGCCTCTGCTGGCGCGGCTTCAGAAGCGCAAGGAGACACCCCCGACCTACTGCGGAGAACTAGCAGGGCCCCCGTGTGGTTGGTGGAAATCACCGGCTAAATAAAAGCCATTCTCTTAAAAATTGACGAGTGAGTCCTGAGCATTGCAGAACAATTCGGAAATGTGAAGGTAAAAGTCACTTATAACGCCTGTATCCGATTTTTTCTGTGCTTCATAGCTGCAGATCTGTGTGCGCGTGGACGCATCCATTATGGTATTAAAAGTACAATATTGTTAGCTCTGTGAACGCAGAAGCCTCATTTTGTACACTGCTCCGTCCTCAGGGCGGAATTTGGCTATGTTCATCAATGCTCAAAAGCCATTTGTTCTACTAAGACGGGGTCATGCTTTACACAGTACAGGATCGTCGTTTTCCTGTATAATCCTCTGATCCCATAATATAAGAGGTTGATGTAAAATGGTCCACAAGTCCCCTTCCTAGAATCCGAAGGCCAGGTGTGTTTGGTATTTAGTATTCACGGATAGTGTTAAGGAAGCCCGCTCCCTCCCCACCCCCAGTCCCGACCTCCCCCGGGGGTCTGTAACAACATTCCCCAATCAAACACACACCTTCCTGCAGCAAAATGTACAATCAAGTAGGATAAACACGACAAACAGCTCATGTCAGTTCAGTCAGGTTATGAGACCAAAAAAGAGTTTTCACCAAACTAACTATTTTGGCTTGCCAGAGCATTTTGAATTTTGTATTGAAGAGAACTGCCCTCACCTCCAGGTACACCCAAGGGGCTGAGGAAGTGGTGAGTCTGACTACAGGCTCCTCCTCTCCCAGCGGCCCCATCTCCCCCACACTTGGGGAGCACTTACCTTACTTAGCCCAGGTAAGTAAGGTACCAACTGATGAGATGTGACCGATTGAATGTGGGGCATGGGTATAATGGGATAGGATACCCATTGAGGGGGTTAGATGTTGGGGTATGGTCACACCTCCCACTCTGCTCCCAGCCACCACCATCTGTCAGATTCACTTCCAGGGCTACACTTGTCCCCAGTGCACCCCATCTGGGGAATTTGAAAGTGACCTCCAAAACAGCCCCACACAGGGCACTGCTGTGACCAAAAGACACCACTTCTCGAGAAGGATCAGGATCGGGAACCAAGACCATCGCTTGTTAATCTGCTGTCATTGCAATGACTGACTCTAAGCAGCCTCCTGCTGGGCCTCTCTCTGAGAGGCTCCAGCCTCCTATTTTCTCCACTTCATTCCCACCCAAATTCACCTCAGATGCAATATTTCCAAGGCCACACTCACCAACCTCCCCTCAAATCCTGTATCTCTCCTGCTGTTCGGCCACAAAGCTAGGAATTCAGAGGCCTCTTCCATCTGCATCTCCTGCCTCCTGTCTGACCCTTCACAAGTCTTGCTCATTTTCCTCTGCCACAGCCCTCCACGCCCCTGCTCCTCACCTCCACCACCACCACCTGGTCTCAACACAGGCCCTAACCAGCCTCCTCATCAACGCTCGCCTTACATCAGGTCCTTTCTCCACAAATGGAGAAATCCCTTTGAAACAACTTAATAATGTCACACACCCAGGGCCACCAGATTAGCTGCTGGGGTTTGTGGCTTCACGGAGGATTCTGCAGTTCATGCCCTGCAAAATCATTTGGCAGCCTCGAAGCACACTCCACCCTAGCTATAAAAACAGTGCCGCCTCCCCCCTCCCTCTTATATGGAAATCCATAAAAGGCAAGCAGAGCCCTGCCTTGTCTGGCCCTGGCCTGCACCTTGCTTTTGTTACGAGTCTGTCTGCAAAGGGGCACTGGCCTTCTTTTTCAGACCCTTGAATTTCTATCTCTGGCCCTCGCACGTGCTGTACCATGCATGGAACATTCTCCCAGTGTTTCTTTACCTCGTTAACTCTAGCTTTTCATTCAAATCTCAGTGCAACTGTCATTTCATCACGAAACCATTCTGACCAACCCATCGCTGCATCACAGGCTCTTTGGCACCATGTGCTTCTCCTTAAAATGTTCAGATTTTGTAGCCTTCAATATTTGTTGATTCGCTCCATGCGGCTCTCCCTCCGACTGTCCTGTCTGGTTACCCATCCTGCTGTTTCCAGCGCCTGTCATGGAGTAGGTGCTTCACCACCATGAGCGTGGGGATGAGCAAATGATGAATATTCTCCCTTCTGCTTGTCCCTGGAGTAATGTATGGAGTTCTGCTCACCCATCTCAGGATAAGCCCAAGTAGAGAAACAGAATCCATTCACCATCCAACAAAGTGTATCTTTTATGTGCCAGGCTCTGGGATATAAAAAAGATGCACCCCATGTTCTCAAGAGCGACAGAAAGATGGCAGACTAGAAGTACCCAGCAGTCAGGATCTGGGCAGGAAGCAGGTGGTACACTCAGATTGGGTAATTTCAAGAAATTTTCATAAAGGGACAATTTACAAGGGTATGGATAACTGAGGGATGACTCAGTTCAGAGGAGTGGAGTACAGAGGCAGGGCAAGAGGAGGACATGGCCTCCCAAACTAGAGGCCCTCTGTAGGAGGGCCCCCTCTAGAGCTACACACTTCACCGAGAAATCAACTGACCAGGGGCAACTTGGCAGGAAGTGAGAGCCCAGAGCTCACTTGCTACTTTCCCCTCTGAAAAGCCCACCCTGACCCACTCAGATTGACAGGTTGGAAGGCTTGTGTGATGTGTGGGTTCTTTAGATACACCAAGCTCTGGAACCTTGGCTTTGTGTGGCCATAGATATATCGTTGGTGGACCTGACATTCCAGTTTGAGAGCGTTCAAAATCCACCTGAAAAAGCTGTACTAGAAGTTTAACAAACATGTCCTTTGAGTATCCACCTTCTAGCTTTTGGTTGCATTGTCCCACATCTGGAACATTGGTTCACTCAGAGTCACAACTGCAAACCTGTCTACACTTTGGGTTTGCAAAGCTGTTGCTACTAGGGTTGGTGTGTGAGAGAGGAGAGGGAAAGTGAGGCAGGAATCACCTCGTCTTCCTGGCTCCTCCCTAACTCAAAATGCACTGTAGTAATACAAAGGACAGAGAAGGGGGTGCACTGTGACATTCAGAAACGTGATAGAACAAAAATTTATTGCTATATGAAATCAACTAGCACCCTGAAAAACTCGGGTTTGCTGCAACGTTGGCAGCACCAAGAACAAAGCTAATCCACGTGCGCTGTCTAGTGGAAATAACTTGTCACTGCTACCCAATCCCTGAGCTCTTTTTGAGCAACACTCAACTGTCATTCCAGCCAAGTGCATCTGGCCCCCTTGTCAGAAAAAGCATTTTGAGCTTAAATTACCCCTGCTCTGTGTTCCTTAATGTAGAAAGAAAGCCCCGCTCACATCCTATGAAAGCTTTGAATTTTGCTAAATTTTTTAAAAATTTGAATTAAGCCTCCAAACCAAGAGGGGGCTTATGATGATCACTTTTCTACTCATTTTGATTTTTACCTAACTTTTAAAACTTTTTTTATTGAAGTAATATTACATATAACAGTATATAAATTTCAGGTGTGTGTCATTAAAAGTCAGCTGGTGTATTCAGTACTTGAAGCTCACCATGGAAATCCAATTCTATCTTCCACCCAACAATTGACTCAGTTTACCCACTCCCTGCCCTCTTCCCTTCTGGTAATGTTTGACCTCATTTTTAAAGTTTTTTTTCCACGTTGCCATTTTTCTTGTCTAGTTTTTGTCTTATATGAAAGATATTTCGAAGAATGTTTGAAAAAATGTGGAATCATCATTCAATCCAGAATCTTTATCTTCCAAAGCATCTTACCAGGAGTCATAAAGAGTGAGGATTCTGAAACTACAGGGAGATTTGGTGAATCCTGGCCCAGAGAATACCATGACTAACACATATTGAACTTTTACTATAAGCTGG
The DNA here is from genome assembly GCA_004024925.1 of Scalopus aquaticus. Lineage (NCBI taxonomy): Eukaryota > Metazoa > Chordata > Mammalia > Eulipotyphla > Talpidae > Scalopus > Scalopus aquaticus. The sequence goes on along the minus strand of PVIJ01003345.1, from coordinate 129,867 downwards.
GCACTTTCTGAAGAACTTTAAATGTAAAAACTCATTGAATTCTTGTAATCTTGCTTTTATCGATGAGGAAATGAAGCTCAGAGTTTTGGGGCAATTGATACACCTTTTATACAAGAGGTAACAGACTCAGGTTAAATAACTTGTTCAAGGTCATACAGAGAGCAAGTGGTAGAAATGCAATTGGGATACCCCAAGTCCATGTCTTTTACCACTAGGCTCATCGCTGCTTTACAAACTCTGAATCGGGCAATTAGCCAAGACCAGAGGGAGGGAGGAAAGCAGGGTTCTGCTTTGGGGGTCACAGGCTGACAGAGGAACTTACCAGCAGATAGCTGGGATGCTTTGTGGCACAGAACCACCTGCAGTTGCTTGGCATGTGAGGGGGTGTGGCTATTTCGCAGTACTGATGCCTGCCTGGCGTCCCTGCTGTAGGTGGTGTGGGGACCCATGAGGTGAGGCCACTGACCATCCCGGAGAGAAGATGGGGGGCAGGCCTATCTCTCATAGGGAATCCAGAAGTCAGTCAAAAGACTCTAGGAGGCCCCCCTGGAAGGGAAGAACCCCACAGGCAGTAATTTGGGGCATTATTGCTGCCCCAGTGCTGGAGTAGTACCTGGACTCTAAACAGCAAAAAGTGCTGGGCAAATACGCGAACAATTTAATGAGTGATGATATTGAACTCTCCCTTGGCCTTTGATGTGAAAGAGGGAGCTGAGGGCTCTCGAGGGTGAAGTAACAGGACCGGATTCCAGACAGGACTGTGAAGAGAGATTTTTAAACAGATCAGTGATTTTATCTGACCAATTTCAGCTCATTCCAAAGCATAAGTTCCCAGCGGCGGAGTAGCACACCCCTCTGGAAGGGCCAGTGTGAATCTACCTTTTCCAGGCTCTGGACCACTGTGCAGGAATGTGGGGAATGACCTGTGATTTCCTAAGGCCCCCAGATTTCCTCCTCCACAATCACAGTGCAACTGCAGTTCAAGAGATAATGTAATGTGACTGGAAGTGGCCAAAGTATGATGCTGGGCAGTCGATGTTCACGAGGTCAGATTTTTTCCTTTGAGGAAAACGAGGGTTGGGATCTAGAGGGGCCTTGGAAGGAAGTTTCAAGGAATACTGCAACAGTTGTCTCTTCTGGAGCTTTCAGGTGATTTTTTTTTTTAAACTGTCCTCTTCATGCCTTTCTGTATTGTTGGGGTTTAAAAGAATGTTATAATAGGGAGAAAACCCAAAAGATTCCTTGACTTCGTAGGAAAAATATAATGGGAAGCTTGACTATGTGCTAAAAAAGGGAGGTGATAGAAGCAGCAGCCACTTGGAGGGGTAGAGAGAAGTGGACAGGCAGGGGTTACCAAGGTGGTCAGGCCAGGGGCCAAGAAAGCCCCCCTGTTCTGAATGGCCACAAACATACCTGTGATAGGTTGAGTGTGTCCCCCCCGAGATGCATATGTTGAAACCCTAATCCCTAGTACCTCAGTTGTAAAGTCAACAATGGGTCTTTAGGGTGGGTCCTAATCCAGTGACTGCTGCCCTTGTTAAAAAAAAAAGAGCTATCTGGAAATACAGCGAGAAGGCCAAGTGAACATGAACACTGAAAACGGCCATCTACAAGCCAAGGAAGAAGGCTTTGAAGAGATCCTTCCCACACAAGCCTCAGAAGGCAAGCTTCACACCATGATGATTTTGGACTCCTTGTCTCCAGAACTGGGACAATAAATTTGTTTAGATGCCCCTGGGTTTGTGGTTCTGTACCATGGCAGCCCTAGCAAAGTAATACACATATTTGAGCAGAAACTTTGGCCTTAACTCAACTCCTTAACTAGACATTAAACAACTAAAAATATTTTAATGACTGGACACTGCTGTGCCCAGCAGGGTTCTCTGCAGGGCCGCTGTACCCATCCCCAGCTACCAGGGTCATCAGCTGCTGAAGGCTCACAATTGTGGCTAATGGCTTCACCCTTCACTGGGAATTGGTGCCAAACTTTGTACAGTACTGAGAATTGCCCTCTGCCATAGTTTGCCTCCTTGAAGGGTATAGCCTGTAGCCAGTGACTAGGTGACAGTCTGTCTCCCTTCTTCATATGGTTCAATTTGGTTTAATCAGCTCCGGAACTCCTTGGAGGAACAGCTAAGGCCTCCACTAGTGTTGGAAGGGCATGGTGGGTCAGCTTCTCCCTCTGCCCACTCTCGCCTCCCAAGTGCACTTCCCATCAACCTTCTGCATACACAGCTGTCTTGTCCTGGAAATCCCAACTATGACAATGACACAGGTTTACAAAGTCTTTCGTTCAAATCTCTGCCAATATCTTCTAGTTGTACAATTTGGAGTAAATTCCTTAACCTGAATCTCCATTTCACTGAGTGTAAAACAAGATGAGAAAATCTCTAGTACACTCAATAGTTCCTTATTTCTGTCATACAAATATGAGGCTGTGACCCCTGACTAAATGGCTTAAGGCCAGGCTTTTCATCCAATGTCTGCATCTCGTGCTTTTGCTTTGCTCAATTGCCACTTGAGATTGGGGCTATTTATAGTTAAGCTTTATATGTGGTCCTTTATTATTTCTGCTTTCCAGTTGTTTTGAAACCACCTTGTTCCAAGGCAACTGGTCTATTAGGGACCAATGTAATATAACATGAACAATGACTGCTAATATAATTTTGTCTTCTATAAACAAAGTTGTACCCAGTTGAATCAAACAGCTTAGAAATATACAAAATACACTCTCCTAAGTAAACAAGTATTACCTACCAGCTATAAGAGTTCACCAAGTGTTAGGAGCTACACACCTCCACAACGTGCATTACCCCTTTCCAACTTTAGGTAACTCCACTATTTCACAACTCACAGCCTACAACCACCATACACCTTGGGACTTTTTCAAGATGGGAGTGCCTCAGTGACTGTAGGATTAAGTATTTCTTGTGTAAAACTGTACTTGCTTTAAATTGGTTACCAATATTGTAACGCCAACCTGGCAGAGCTGGAGCGCAGCGCCCCAAGCCCCGCCTTTCCCACCAGCCCACTGTGCAACTTCGGTGTGCTGACTTAGGGAAGCAGGTGTTAGAGCCCAACTGTACACAGAAAAGGCAGGGAGCAGCATCTTACCACTTGATAGTTTATGTGCTGCCGAGGCAAACACAGCATCTTACCACTTTAAAAGGGAAGTGCTGATGACCTCCTTTATATAAGCCTCTCATTCAGCTCTAAACTCCAGCGCCCCTTCCTAACCTCCTTTCCATCCACCTAAAAAGTACTCGTAACTCGGTTCCTAACTAGGCAACATCGAAATCACAGCTAGACACATTAAGAAATATTTAAGATTCCTTCCCTTCTCCAAGAAAGCTGTGTTTAAGTTCTTTGTATAATTAGAAAAGGAGGAAACCGCAGTTTGAAAATGCTCTTGCTTACTTTATTTCTATTGAAAAGTTAACAGTGAATTTTTAAGGTAGTTCTAAGTAAAGACAAAGCTAAGGGGCATTATTGAGTACTAAAACATCAAGAGCCTTAAGACTGGTTTATAGCAATGAAAGCTGAATATGTGCAAGTATTGCCTAAGTTACAACTTAAAAGCTTTAGGAACAATTTTGGATAACTGCAGAAATTAAACTCTATTCTCATCATTAATGTAAAGGATCCACAATTAAGTACACAACTTCAGGGTGGACTCAAGTCAAATATAAAAATGCTGTCACTTTATTCCTATAACCTTGTACAAGTATACTTTTAGGCTATAAGAGTACCTGTAAAATCTCCCCACAAGTTTAGTCCCATGATGCAGATGGACAGTTTGAATTGTCTCAAATCTAAAAGACCTCTTACTTTACATGTTTATTCACGTGTCATATATTGAGGAATACGATGGATCAGGCACATCTATTCTTTTTTCCTGACCTAGACCTAAAAGGGATTTCTAGGGCAAAAACTCAAGGATGGAGAGAGACGGTGGCAGAGATTTGGGATCTGCTAAAATTTAACCATGTCACATGTCAGGCATTGTTCCAAGCGCCTTACAACTGTTACATCCTTATAAACTATGGAATTGGTAATTTTACCACCACTCTCCATCTGGAAAAACTGAAGCATTGAACAGTTAGTTGACTAGCCTAGTTCATACAGGTAGTTAAGTGGCAGACAGGATCAAAGTCCACCCCATTCTGCCATCTTTCCTATTTTCTTTAAAATGCTCCTTGGGAAAAAAAATAACAATTTTATAGCAAGTTAATCAGTTAACTTAAGTGTTCAAAAAACAAAAAGATATTGATTTTCATTTTATTTCAGCAGACAGGCCAGCAACTAAGTGTAATCTAAAAACCACAAGGACTCCGTCAACATTCCTTTAAAGAATCAGAAAAACCCCAAAGTCAAAACCTGCAACATGCTAAATGTTTTTTAAAGAGGCCCACTTAGTTACTGTACTGTCAGACTTCATCGTTAGCACCACAGTGCACTTACCGATATAGTACATTGGAAGCAATAGTTCTTTACATTGTTGGCCCACAACTACAGCAGAGTAAATCTTGAACAGTATGGTTCTTTTAACCCAATCTTTTTGCACTGACTGATATCGCTGCCCAGAGTCTATTTGGAATATGTAACTTCAGTTAAGTTAAAAATTAAGAGGCTGGTGGATTAACGTGTCTAGAAAATGAGGTCATAGAAGCATCTCAGTGCTCACATACACGTTGGACTTTATCAAAACCTTCACTGCTTCATATGTAATTCTTCTATCAGACTTGTTACCCTCTAAAAAAGCAAGTAAGATTCAAAAAGAATGCTTGCAAATTAATATACAAAAGCTGGTATGTAAAATTTCAATTGTCATGACAGAAGCCATCAGTAAAACATAAGGAGGAATAAAAACATTTTATCTGTGCATTCAGAATCACACACAAGTCACCTTTACAGTTCAATTTACTCTATAAATCATTTGGGTTTTATATTTTCAGTTAAATTTTGAACTGAGATTACAATATTGTAAAAAAAATTACATTAATTCAGTACTTTTTAGCATACCAAATTTAAATACATAAGTTCAAACTTCAGATTTATGGCAAACAGTCTTCAAATACAATACAGACATTTATTAAAGTTACCATATCATTCACAAGTGGTATTTGCAACTCTGAACTGTTACACATAGAACAGTTCTCCTACAGATATGGCAAAATCGATATGCCACGAAGCTCAAAGCTATATAGTCAAGCCAAGGATCAAAGCTGTACCATCTTCTAAAAGGTTTGGCATTTCTGGACCACAAAGCACAACATTTAAAGTCAGGGATAATTCTTCCTCCTTATTACGGTTAAAAAAAGTTGCATGGTAGCTTGGAATTTTGCATAAAACCCCATATACCTTGAGAAAGTCCAAGGGTAATTACATGACAATGGATTGGGGCCTTAAATTTTTTTTATATAACCCATGAAATTCAAATGGGCATTCATCAAATCAAAAAATATTAAGCACCTACTGGTTTAAAGAGATTGAAATTTAATATTAGACTCATGATCAATTTCCACCTTGAAATCAAGGTGTTAAAACCAGCTATTAAGTGCATTCCAAACTTCTCCTATGTAGCACAGGTAGAATTTTCTGTCCATTGGCACCAAAGTGAAGTCACATTTCCTCTTGAGAGACAGAAATTCCACATCTGAACATAGAGTAAGTTAGGAAAAAAATGACCCCTGTTGTTTATTATTATTGTGATTCTGAGATCTAGAATTACTAACATACTAGCAGTGAACAATGCAAATTCCTGGCAATAACTGTTTAGTGATGCTAAACTCCCTTCCCCAATCACCATAAAATTTTAGTATGAAAAGAATCAAAATCACTAAGCTGAACAAATGAGAAATAAACTAAGTGTGTAGCTAAAAATAAACCCCTAAAGTTTGAAATCATTGCAACTGAGAAACTGAAAATAGGTGTGCTTCATCTCAACCCCTCACAACTATGAATTTAAATAATATTCCGTGCAAAAGAGCATCAGGTTTCTGGATATAGATGTAGCCCTTCTTTAAGTTTTAGTGCGCTGCAGAGTTTTCTGCAATTTTATTTACTTTCCCCAAGTTTATTCAAAGCAATTAATAGAATCTTCCATTTCAGCCAAAAGATTTGATTCAAACATTTACTAAGGTACTCTATGCATTCTACCTATACAGAAACACCTATTATTACAATTGGTTTATGCAGGATTAACATTTTTGGTGTTAAAATTGTTAAACATCATGCTTACTGCACATCAACTCTCCATTAATGAATCTGAACTTCACAATGATTTACCAAACATTTAACTTAAATTACTAATTAAATAAATGAAAAATGTACTAAGCCAAACTAACTTAAATGGGCTATAAAGGAAAACCTTCAAAACAGTCCATATACACATCTATCTCAACACTACCTTTGCTAGCTAGCCCCTTTCCCAAAGTTTTAGCCTGAAAAAACAGTAAAATCTACACAAAATTTTATTGCAATCATACAGGGTTACATTAGGTCAAATACAACAAATACTATGATGCAATTTTACATTTATTAAACTACAGTTCAAAGCACAAATTTACACATTCTAAATATACTAAACATATCTAATGAAGTCACACTGGTCTTCCACTGACATTTGATATATCTGGGTGAAAGACATTAACTTTACAAGACTTTTTAACACGAATCCTTAGTATAAAAACTGTGTACTTGTATGTAAACGGTTTAAATGGGGAACCCAATTAATGGGCTTCCATCTCCACTAAGTCATCCATTTTGTTGCATATTTTATTTTAAACGCTTAAGGGGTAGGACAAACTGTTAAATTTAAATCTGGATACATTATCTAAATCTCCCAATTATCCCCAATGAATTATGATGAAGTTGATTTTGTCTGGTCCCAAATAGCTATTACTAATAGTTTTTGTTTCCAAGAGAATTAACAGAATAAGATTGTTTGAATTTTATCCACACTGGAATGTAGACCAGACAAGCTTAACCTTCAACTTCAGATCTAAAAGAAGCGTTAATGCCTGTTTAAGCTTCAGTGGAAAAGCTGTCTTCTTGGCTCAGCTGAATGCAAGAAGGCACAAAGAAGAAGTTCTTCGTCATTGTGTCAGAAGTAATTCCAGCATCTTGCATTTCATACCTACACAAGAAAAAATAAGTGTAATACTGATTTTAAGCATACAAACAAACAAATGGACAATGAAACAGGATTATAAAATAATGAGTCTTCCAATAATCCTTTAAAAATAAACATTTTTTTAAAATCACACGTAAGTCATGCATTTATCACAGAATTAAAGTTATCCATCACTTTATATCCCCTCAAATATCCCAACTACTTGGAAATAAAAATAACATCTTACCAATCACTGAATGACATCATGTAATAAATAGCTGGCCTCTGAAAATCATTAAAAGCAGATGGTTCATGGAAAGAATCTGCTCCCATGTTATCAAAGATAAGCCAGTCTCCCACATTCAGCTCAGGAAGAAGACAGCTTTCCACAATTTGATCAAGCTCATCACAGGATGGACCCCAAAGGCTGCTTGTAAACAGACGCTCATCTTCCTTGTATTTCTGTAGGGAAGTAAAAGTTTGTTTTCAAATCAGGCTTTTACCCATGCAGGTAATGAATTTGCTATCTTTCACTATCTCAGATCCACTGTACCCAAGGAAGACAAAGGCCTAGATCCAGGGGCAATGGTGTTCCTCAATTCCACCTAAGGTGAAGGGGCTAAAAGGACTCAGAGGAACACCAATCTTTTAAAAACAAACAAACAAACAAAAAAAAACCAGAACAAAAATAGAGCAATTTGCCCCATCCTAAGACCTTTCTCCTAAAGTCAGGATGCATGGTAAATATAACAGCTCGGTTTATAGATATCATATAAGCAATTGTGATGTTACTTGTAATAAAACTTGCCTTGTGAACCTCTGGAATGGTATTTAAGTCCTCAGACAGTTTACTTGCAAAAGAACCATAAACACCATCATTCATGTAATACATGAAGGCTGGTTCATCACTTCCGGTTTTTCCTACTGAATGAAATAAGATAGGAAAAGTGAATATGCATTTATAATAAAACTTCCAGTATAGCTATTAATCAAGGCATATCAAATATACTTTTGCTACTGTGTGGGGAATCTTTGAAAACATCTACTTTATAATCCAGTATTTCAGAAATTCCTAACCATACTCGAAAAATGTCCACGGGACTAATATAAAAATGTTTGTAGCAGTTTTATTTATAATGGCCCCAAACTGAAAATGACCAAATATTCATCAGCAGGAGAATGGATAAGTGGTATATTCACAGAGGCATGTTAACTGGAAAAACACATAAAACAAAATGGTTCAGACAATACATTAAACCACCTTTAAGAATACATACTATAAGGTTCCATTTATAGAAACTTCAAGGGTAGACTAATCCATGTGGAGAAAGTGTCAGGGCCTCCCTGGTGGCCTAGAGGTTAAGTCTCAGCGCTACCGCTGTGAAGGCCCACCAAGGCAGCTGAGTTTGATCCCTGCCCAGGGAGCTAACCTATGCAGCACAGCAGACCTCTCCTGTTTTGCCATATGTTCCCCTCAGCAGTGTACTTCAGGAGATCTGCCTGTTCTGCTCCCTACTCTGTCTCTGGTGAATCCTCTCACCCTTGCATCTCTGGCCTATACCCCAGTTCTTCTATGCATAAATGATAACTCCTAAGATGTGAAAATCATTTATTTTGCTAGAGATGTTGTGCACGCCTTCATTAAACTTGTCAAATTATATATGTCAAACAACAAACCTTCATTAGACACAGACATTTATAGTTTGTTTTTTTTTTTTTTAAGAGTGATGAGTTAATTACTCTGGTACCACTTTGGGTATTCTAGTTCAAGTACCTGTATGTGTGTTATAAATAATGAGTGTCATATTGTTAGGAAAAGGAAAAAAAAACCAACATACTCTGTCATACACTGGATAAACACCTTTTGATATGGGTGTGTATGCATGTGTTAACATACACAAATATGGGGAAAATGACAATTATCTGTGGATGACAACACTGTATCAATACTATCTGACATTTTTAAAAGTTGGTATGTTCTTGTTTTAAGGAAATACTTGAACTTAGACCCCAATTATTTACAACTTGTTTTCACGTAGTCTGAAAAATATGCTTGCGTATATGTACACTGATAAGTAACTGAACCAAGAAAATGGCACTAAGAGGAGTTGGATTCAGGAAGTCTTATGGAATAGAACAGTGACAAGGCTGTTTTGTAAAGCTTCCTACTAGCTGCTGTGTCCAGCTCCACCCACAACTTTGTAATTTGTGAAATGTCCGACGGTGTCTTTACAGTTGAGTAGCACCTGATAAATTCATCTTCAGACTAATTGAAGTTATCCACTAATAGAAACAAAACCATTAATTGTGTAACTTACCTCCAGAGGAAAATTTATCATTTTCAACAACTTTCTTTGCGATGATATTAACTGCAAGTGTAAATGCAGAAGACACATAATAGCTTCCAGGTTCTGAAATTATCTTAATGCCAGATCCTTCAGGAAAGTAGATATCCAACAAAGGGCTGATAACATGATTAACCTATGGATTTAGAATCCCACATTATGGTCTCAATATTAGATAAAATAATTCATAATATTGAAGAGACTGGTTATAACTCTAGACCATAAAATTTACCTTCAAGCAATTTATACAGGGTTCCAAGTCATCAAAGTTTATTTTGTAACTATCAGAATAGCATTAATTTATACTTGTCCACTAGCAATGAAGGATCAAAATTTCAAATCAGTTTCCAGTTATTAAAGATGAAAGGAGGAGGTTAGAGGATGAAGGTGGAGTTAGTGACATGCATGTGGAAAAAAAACCTTAAGTTGTCCGATTTATGAAAATTAATTTGTGCCATTAAGTAAAACAGAAACACAACTGAATTAGAATATTTTTTGGTGACAATGTTGCAGATTTCAAAATTTTTCATTAAACTTAAGAATGAGAGATTATTCCAATAATACCCATCCAATGGGTAAAATTTACCTCTTCCAATTGAAATTCAGTTCCTGTGAAGCCTCCACCAATGTCTAACACATTCATTGTGAAGCCAAATTCTCCCTAGAGATGGGGGAAGAAATACTTTAAATAAGTTTCCAAATTGTAATTAACAGATATAGGGACAGTTCGAAAACCTCTTCCCCCAAGGGAGGTAAATAATATCTGTACTGACCTTTACTACAGTTAAGTTTTTTGGTTTTTACTAACAAATTATTTCAGTGTTATGTATATTTGTTTTCTGATGCTATCTATACTTTAATCACCTGCAAGTAAATTACTATCTAATTCCATCACCCACTTAAAAAATTAGACTGCAGAACGCTGAATGCCTAAATTATAAAAAATGAGGTGTCAGAACAAGTACGAAGAGAGTACTTTCTAAGGTAGAAAAACACTCAATCTTAACTACCATGCTGGCTTAAAATATCAAAGTAATTTAAGGAAAAAAAAACTTACAGCCATGTCAAACACACATCGAGCATCAGATAGTGCATGTACATATACTTGAGATTCTTTGCAAGCACTTGAAACATGAAATCTGAAAGAGTAATAAATTTAAAGCAGCAGTGAGTTTTAAAGTACCTTCCTATAATTACTTTCAATTGTGGTTTACACTGACATGTAGGTATTCACATTAACCTTACCAAATATTCAAAATACTAGAAGCTGGTTATATATATCTTGGCAGCGTGAATCTATTTCCCTAAATTATAATATAGTGTTGTAAACCAATGTTATCTCAAAAAACAAATAAACCTCCCAAATTAAAAGTACCATGCTTCTAAGTATCCATGTTATGATAACACCCTTTCAGAAAAGAAAATGTTTAGATAATACTGTAATTTTATGAACAATTTTTAACAAGTTGTAAGTCATGATTCATGTCTACCAAGTAGGGGCCTATTTTCATGATTGTATAGTATATAACAAGCTGCAGCAATAAAAACAAGTAACAGAATCTTAAATTTGAACCTACAATTTTATCTAAGAAATATAAAATGTGTCTACTACAAAATAAACAAACACTATTTTCAGCTGAATATTACTGACACTTGTTTGGAATTACTTTAGTGATACTTGAAGACTCAGAGCAGAAAAAATTTAATTGAAATAAATCCGTATCATGGGTGCAGCAGTGGTTACACAAAAGTGTAACATCCAAAAGCCAATTTTCTTGTGTGTTAACTTTAGTGGTAATATGATAAAACTGTCACTAAGGTAGGATTAAATTTGACATGATTCTTTGTTTATGCTTAATGAACAATTTAAAAAGCAGAATCTGATACTGTAGTGAGTACCAGCAACAAAATAAACTAACGACTCAGAAAACTGGGAGATTTGCACACAGAAGCACCAAATTTGATCCAGATCACAATTCTGAGTCTATGATCAAATTATATTTCTCTGGGTCTCTGTTTCTTCAGTTATCTCACTTTAGGAGAGTAAAACAAAAGTCTGCAGGTTTAATAAGTGCCTTTGAAAAGGATTTAAAAGGAAGAAAAAGTTTTAGGATGGAGGAAAAAATTGAAATGATACCTGTTAAATCAGAATCTGCATGCCATTTTGGTATTCATTAGATTCTAGTAAATTCCTTTCTTTCAATTTTAAAGACAGTGATTCAGACTTAAACTACTAAACTTGATTTACTATTCTCTTGTATGAAGACTATAGCATTGTTGTTTTTCCTAAACTTAGAGATGTGTTAAAAAACTGTCAGTCAAATCCACACGATTTTATGAAAATAAAGACTTTAAGTCAATCAGAAAGAAAAGAGTGGGGGAGGATATTGGGGTTAAGGGGGATAATTAGATGGTAAAGAAGAGAATTTTCAGTGGTGACTTTAATAGAGTATATACACATGTGAATTTTAAATAAGGCACACCTAAAATTTACATTATAATGCAGTGTTATAAGACAATCATCATTGCCACAGAAAAAGAAGCTTAAAAATACTCACTTAACCCCAATAATTTGGACATCAAGTTCCTTAGCACATTCCAAGAGATGCCTACAGTTCTTCAGAGTAGTGCCAAACTTCATGTTACCATCTTCACCGCCAATATTATCTTCTGTTGCAATATGTAGTAAGACCCTAAGAGAAGGGGAAGATGATTGGGGCAGAGTTGGTTTACATCATCATCAGCACATGTGAAGCCTGAAGATTGTAGGAAGTATGTTGATTATGTTGCCAGGGCTCCCAAATCCAGCGGCGACGGATGAACTGAAGTGAACCTAATGAGAAACAATCCTGTACAGAGAAAAAACTAGCCATTAGGGCCTAAAGCATGAAGCTTACAAGGATGGGATTTTGGAAAATTCAGGAAGTTAAGACTCTGTTGTAGCAGCAAGAGTCGGTTGGGCTCTGTAATGAAAGACATTACTTTCAAATGAAGTCCATCAGTCAATAAATACACCTAGAAAGACTAAATTGAATAGCAATGCCATCATTGTCCTTAGTAAAAAGTATAGGGCTTTAAAATATTTCACATTTCCTAAATGTTCCCATTACCTAACCCTTCTACCACTTTATTAATCTCTTACACCTAACAAATAATTTGGAAACTTTCAAGTTATTTTGTGTCTAAACAGTGGTCTTTTTAGACTACAGGTTCAAATCTATTTGGTATTTCCTTTCAAAGGATGATAACCAAGATACCATTAGTGTCAGGAGATTTTAAAATTATAAACCGCTAAAAACTTCACGTAAACAATTGCTGTTTATAAAACCATTCTCCCAAGCAAACCCTGAAGATTAACATGAGGGGGCAAGTCCAATAAATGCAAAATTAATTTACCTAAAGATAGAATTCAGCTTTATCAAAAATGTTCCATTCACTTTACAATCTAACACAGTAACACTATTCCAAATCAGTTTGCTTTCAGATCATACAACACAAAGATATTTCAGAGATAAGCAGTCCCTACAATTTTCCCCTAAAAGATCTTTATCCAAACAAAGAAAGGGCTTTTGCAACCCTTTGTAACCAATCTTGTGAACATACATTTCTCAGAATACCACTGAAGTCATCAGTAAAATGATATACAGGAAAACATGGACATGACACACCTTTTTGGGAATATGTAACATATACACTAACTAAAAGTGAGCTAATGCAATTTACTTTCAACATATTCTGAAGTCCTCTTGACATGCCAGTTTGTGACAATTCTGCCCCCAATTTTTTGTCTTTAATAAAAAAAAATTTTCTTGGGATATATGCACGTTTCAAGTAAAAAAAGTAAACTTCATGTTCAAAGAGAAGTAAAGACCTTAATAAAGAATTCCCTCAAATCTACAGATAAGGACACTGTCACAAAAATCAAAACATTAAAAATCTACAGCCAAGGAGTGATTAAGTCCTTAGTTAAGCAGGAGAAAAAGTCGGTTAAACAGGATGACAATTAAGATGGAAAGTTAATATAATTATGAAAATATAGCTGTGGTCCTAATTTGATTATCTCAACCAAGTTTTCTTTCCTCAATTAGAGGCTCACAAGTTTGTGTCCCAAACTGCTCTTATCTCATCCTAACTCCATGTGAAGAGTACACACCAATAAAATACTGTATTTTCCACATAGGAATGTAAAATAAATTATAATAATCACAATACACACCACTGCTCTATATAAATGCTTCCTCTTCCCAAGCTAAAGATAAATCCAAATCCTAAGCACTAAGAGAAAGACAAATCCAAATCCTTGGCAACAAAATGTTTCCAATGTAGTTTTACACTTACTTGGCATTTGGGTGATTACGTGCAATTTTCTTCAATTCGATTTCATTGTCACATGTCATGATATTCACTCCAACTTTTGCTGCATACTTTATCTGAGACACTTGTTTGCAAGGACTTATGTAAATGATGTTTTCTGGAGATACACCCAATTCTTGCACTAAAGCCATCTCAGTCTGTAAAAACAGTTTAAAAGGCAAAATTGCAATTGTGTTTTGCTCAATTACTGTTTTATATACATTTTATTCTTTAAATTCAAACTATGAGATTATTTTAGGATTATATAATGTCATGGTTCATATTCTGGCAATGTTTTTTAGTATACTACTGTATTAAAAAATTTAAAAGGATAGAATTCCCATGAGAAAAATCTCATAGTTTAGATTACTATTTTGCTGTCATCAAGTAACTTCGTCTACTTAGCTTTAACCTAAGAGGAACAAACTGATTAAATAAAAGATAAAGCTTTTCAAAATTTCATCTCACTGAAACTTTCACTAGTATACTTGTAAAGTTTGTAAATTTCCAGAATTAGTCTGCCAATTTAAACACATTTAAAAACTGATCCAAAAGCAAAACCTCCCTACAACTTTTGTCTTATGACTAAGGATAACCAAAAGTTGAAAGTGAATTTTAAAACGCTGCCAGTTAGTAACAAAATTTTGAAAAGTACTTACTTTATTGGAACAAGCAAATCCAGTTCCAAGAGCTGCCAAAATCTCAAGTACAGCTGGAGTGGAGTTGCACTTTACCATGTAGAAAGGCTTTATCTGAGCCACTACATTCTGCCACTGACTGTGTTTCTTCACTATCTTCCCAAGATCTCCCACAAAAAATGCTTTTTTCCCTGTCTATTGTGGTCATGAGAAAAAGGAAAACAACGAACTATTAAAATCAAAGTATAACAAGTAGGAAAAAAAAGGCTTTTTCCTCCACAACTAGTCCATAAATTTACATATACGTTATATTTACAGCTTGTTAAAAATAAGAGCTGGATCGGGCAAACAACAAAGGACAATCTAAATACACCTGTTCCTTTTTAAAGTTGACTTTGTAATCCACTACACTGGCATACAAAATATTTTCTACTTTGATTTTCAAAAATTATATCAATTAAAGAGTTTCCATTTTAGAATTGTCTCATTGTTACTTTTGGGAAGTTGATGGGAAGGATATCTATTCTTTCCTTCCATGCTTTCTGCCACTGTTTAAAACAGTCCAGGATATAATTTCCAAACACAGCAAGTAGAATAGCCACCTAGAGACAAGATGGTAAAGCAAGGAAGCAGCTACACTGGGAACCTATTTATAAGGAATCAAACAAAGTTAGTGGTCTGCGTGCACAGATGGCAAAATTAAAAAGTAGAGGAACAAATCAGAAGTCAGATGAACACAAGTAAAGATTCCTAAGACTCAAAAGTAAGATATCGGACTTTAATTACACATTTGGGAGAGACTATAATAAAACTGTGCCTATGCCAGGAGGAGAGAGGTGACTGTGCATCAACCAGAGTGCAAATTAGATGGCAGATAAAAATCTTACTCAGAATAACATTCAAATATTATCTGAAAATTCATATAGATGTTACTGGTTACTGTCTTCTACTCTTTAATCCACATTACTGGAACACAATGACCAGGAAATGACATGACTGGAAATTATGGGTTATGTGTGGCGGATGCAAGACAGCTGTACTTAAGTTACCCCATCCTTGCAAGACAAGCCACCCCTAATGTTCTGGAGACACACAAAAAACCCTAAGATATTCAGTTGTATCCACCCATGAGCCATATAATTAGATGAGAGTGCTAGAGAGAATAGGGTTGAGGAGTAATCCTTACTAAATGTTACTATAAATATGGGATAATTAGATTGTGGTGCAACATGGATTAAATAAGGATTTCAAAGATCATTTGTGACTCAGGAAGAGTGTAAGAAAAGTTAAGTGATTAAGAGGTCACCATACTTCCAACTAGGTTTCCAGTGACATGAGAGAACTATAGCTTGGCTGTAAAGCAGTAGATAGAACAATGTGGTAAAGTGTCTTTTCCCCCAAGAATTCTGATGGTAGAGGAAGAGAATAATTTTGCTGGGATATGGGAAGACTTGAAAATGAGAGAGAAAAGAAAAGGATAGAGAAAAGGAGAGAGAAGGTATTTTGGTGTTGTGTTATCATGTATTAGTAACTTGAAAACAATTCTTCAACAAGTTTGGGGGATACAGATAGAAAATTACCTCCAGTAAAGAAAGAAATTCTATCAACAAGGGAATAAACAAAAATAATTTTACCATTACGCACAAAACAAAGATATAGTAAATATGATTTTATAGATACTAACACGGGGTAGGAAACATTCAGTATAAATTATCGAATTCTCACTAAACATAAATTACCTACTGAAGTTGAGGAAAATGAGTAGGAAATATTGATTAAGAGGATCACTGAGAATGCATCAAGAAAACAGAACAGGGCCTCTCTGGTGGTGCAGAGGTTAAAATCTCAGCACTATGAAGCTATAGCAGCCACTGTGGCAAGTTCAATCCCCGGCCAGGGAGCTAACCCACATGGCACAGCAGACCTCTCCTGTCTCACCCGCTGCTCCCCTCAGCAGTGTATTTCAGTGGATCTGTCTGCTCTGCTCTTCACTCTATTTCTGGTGAATCCTCTTACCTCCCAGTACCTCTGGCCTACACCCCCGCTCTTGTATGCATAAGTAAGTAGAATAAATGTTTAAGAAAAAAGGAAACAGAACAGTCCTAAAACACTTTTTAAAAATGTGGTTTGGGCTAGAAAGAAAACCTTATTACTACTCAGGGGAATGGGAGGTGCTTGTAAAGACAACCCAGAAAACTTAGTTTGTGATAAAATATTTTTACCAAATTAACATCTAGGAAATAAAGCACTGATCTTTCAGAATTCAGAAGTTTATAAACTGCCTGAAATATGTGAAATGAAACACTTACCAGGGTATGTTCATAAACATAGTTATCAATAACATTTCCAAGGTTTGTTCCTTCATCCAACAGGCCAACGGAGTAGTTTGCATCGTCAATAAATCCTTTCATCTCAGCCGTATTCCACAAAGCCGAAAGTCATAAACCAGGAAAAACAAGAGACGGGCCGCCAAGCCTTATGTCTGGGTCCTTAGAATATGCAACAAACTGTCAAAATAGAAGTTATATAAAGTCTGTATTACCGTACTAATTAAGTTTAATGAGTTGTTAAAGCGTGGTAAATGCCTGATTTAGTCAGGAATCTGTCTGATCACTTTACATTTTCAGAAACAATGGATGATTAATATCCTTCAGTGCCATTTTAAGTAAATGTGGTTGTATGCATAAAAAAAGTTCAATGACATAAATTCTTGAGGTCTAAATAAACACAAGCACACAACTTACTACCAGTTACAGCAGTCAGAGTTGCAGACTCAAGTCTGTATTATTCATTTTTTCTAGTTATCCCACAACACATAAATTTTACTCATTTTTAAGGAAAGGACACTAATGAAATAAATACATGCACACAGGAAATTAAAATACACCACCAGCTACTTAACATAGCCTGTTAGTGTAATTACAGGCAAGTGTCTTCTAAGTAAAGTTCTAGAGTAGGTGATTTAGAATAAACTAAGTAATAGAATGGGCAACTTTAGGGGACAATCTATAGCTTTGCTACCAAGAACTGTCTAGGTCTCATCTCAAGCTAAAATGGTATTAATCACATCAAGTTAGCAGTGTGGTCTCTAATGAGGTAGCTGGATTTGGTGAAAACATTAAACTAGGCCTAGGCTGTCTCTGTCATTTAATAGCTGTGCAACCCTACGTCAGTTTCTCTGAACTCCAGGTAAACTAACTACTTCCTCAAAAAGTTGTTAAACAAAACAAAATCCATAGCACATGAATAAAAACACCTGCTTAAATGCTGGCCCAGAGTAAGAGGTAAAACTAGGTTGCCAACTGTCAGAAATGCAAAAAAGTTATAATATCTGAAGCTAGGTATAAATTAGTGACCTGTACATCCTCAAACCATTCACTAAAAGCTCTGATTTTTAAAAGGGTATCAGACTAAATGCAACCTCTCTAATCAAGTAAGTTTTCCTTCTCTCCGATCACAAAGCTCTCCTATGGGGGAGTACACACTGATCTGTAAGTTTATTTCTGGCTGCCACATTAATAATGGGCATAGACCAGTTCTTGGTAACCTATTTTAAAAACTGCAGAGACTTTCCTTGTCCCTGATCCTTCCCTTCTCCTCCTCCCTTGCCCTGTGAGAGAGGGTTCACCTTGGGTGATGAGATGACCCTTGTCATAAAAGCATACTTCTTGTCAGTGTTTGCAGAAATGTCACCTTTTGGGTTGCACTGAAACAAATTCATTGATAAGCCACATTAGTCAAATTCCATAAAACTGTAAGTTTTTAAAGTTTAAAACAGTCAGCTTTCTAAGAAGTCAGCTATTACGTTCAGTACAAATCTCTTTCACGCAATGGTAGAAATTGAAAAACTGAGGACATTTTTATTTCACAAAAAAAGTTTACTTATACATTATCTCCATGAGAACTGATATTTACCTATCAAGTCAAATTTGTGGCCTAGACATTCTTTAAAGGTTGTTAAACCAGAGCTAATGTAAATCAGTACCCAGAAAGCAGACATGAAGATACATTTAATGAAAATTTTTTCAAATAAAGAAAATTAAAGAATTAAAGAAAGGAAAATTTCCTTAAAATTGATGTTTCAATTTGAGTTACAACTATATACTAGAGGATATAGAAAAGGTAAAGGCTACTTAAAAAAAAAAAAATCAATGCAACGTCTTAAACATTAAGTTAAGAACTTCCTGTTACATTTAACACGCCAAATCTTGGGCCTCCCTGGTGGCACAAAAGGTTAAGCGCAGTGCTTTGGAGCTGTTGGCGGCTGTGGCACAAGTTTGATGCCCAGCGGGAGATTCCCACATGGCACAGATCTCTTCTGCCTTGCCCGCTGCTCCCCTCAGCAGTGTATTTCGGACAATCTGCCTGTTCTGCTCCCCACTCTGTCTCTGGAGAACCCTCTCATCACTCCACACCT
This sequence comes from Scalopus aquaticus, assembly GCA_004024925.1. Taxonomy (NCBI): domain Eukaryota; kingdom Metazoa; phylum Chordata; class Mammalia; order Eulipotyphla; family Talpidae; genus Scalopus; species Scalopus aquaticus. The sequence goes on along the minus strand of PVIJ01003345.1, from coordinate 111,000 downwards.
CTGGCCTGCACCCCCAGCTTGTACGCAAAAATAAATACATCTTTAAAAAAGAAAAAACCCAAATCTTTTCATAAAGTTTTCAGTTATTTTAAGTGAAGGGGGAAAAAAACCTAGTATGTAATAAAAATATTTAGCCCAATAGTTCATGAGACCCCTAAGTACTCCCTACTATGTATGTAGTATTTACTTGGGGACACTGAGTTTTTGACTATGGACCATCTCAGGCAAATGCTACTAAATGCAAAGGGTGTAGCTTTTAAAGGCAAGACAGGATGAATTTTATTTGAGTGCTGACAGAAAGGATAGACTGCCTCTAACAACAGGATCCTTGGTACTTAAAGAAACATCAGGTCCACTCCTGCCAATCTTACCTGCTGAACGTCCGCATTCTTCAGAGATTTTTGTAGGATTATATGGTGACAGGGATAAAGATATTTTTTCCGACTATTTTCAAACTACACTCTTTTATTGCCTACTAAACTAGCTTAAATCTAACAGCAAACACTTTTTTAACAGTGTTCCGGGCACTATTCAAAATATTTTATAATTTTAATTCTACTAATTTTCTTATCCCTTGAAACCATTAATGATTGTGCTTACATACCTCTCCCCCTTCCATTTTACAGACACTGACTGAAGCACAGGCCTAATTAGGCTATGAGATGCCAATCACCAAATTATACTTAAAACAAAAAATCTGTCTGCCCAGCACCACCACCACAGCCTCACTAGAAAGTCCAAGACCCTTTCCCTCCCCTTTTGGAAATCCAACATAGACCAGTTTCTTTAATAGTTTCATCACACCACCCTAATCAACTAACCAATTCTCAAGATATATATATTTCCATAGTTTAAATACACTTTCAAATTTATTCACACAGGATATGAAAACATTCTATCATGTCTACTCACAGTATTTCAACCTTTCTTCATGGCTAATTTTTACATTTTAACCTTGTTTTCCCTCTGCATCTTTTGTCTAACCCCCAGATAAATACACCCAAATGTGAGATTTCTTTTCCTTTTTCATCTACCTCATCGATAGTTTACACGATAATGTGTACTCATTTTGACAAATGCACACACCTGTGTAAGACAAAGTTCCTTTGTGTCCCTTTTGCAGTAAATCCAACTCCACCTCAGACAACCACTGTTCGATCTGCTTTCTGTCACTATAGATTAGATTTCTGTAGAACTGAAATTAATTCTAAACATTAACTGAGCCATTTAGAGAAACTACAATGGCTGACAAATAGTAGTACCAAACATGAATAAAGTACTGGAAAGCATGCCCTACTCTAAAGGAAGAATATAATGCTGTGGGGTCCCCATATAATCATCATTGAAATGGAACCCTCACTTCAGAAATAAATATAGGGCTAGTTTACCAATCCCTAGCTGATCACAAAAAGGACCCTGATGGAACAAACTGCATTTCTGCTTTATAGCAAAATAGAAAAGGAGTTAAGAAACCAATATACTTGAGATGACTAAAAAAAGATGCAGTATATGTATGTGGTATATGTATGATTATTTGAGAAGTTCAGTAAAATGGCCGATTAAAACCAGTAAAGCATATACTGATAGATAAAAAGGTAGTAAGCGTGGGATAACTTTACTAAGACCTCAAAAAATTTTAAATATTCTATCTCACCTTATCTTCTTAGATGTTACCTGAGGTTTTCTCACGTTCCTCTAAGTCACAGCCCAGAGTAGATGCTCAGAAACAAATGGACAAAGGACTTCACAATTGCGAGAATGGGGCATTCTTAAACTTAGGGGTGGTGGTGACTGCAATGAATTCCCTGGTAGTTATGTTGAAAACCTGGTTGGGGAGGTAGGTTCACCATTCACATTTGTAAAAGAAGTTAAAAACCTTGATACAATAAATGACCTACATATTAATGCAAAGCTTAACTGTTTAAAACAAGAAGCTACATCAAGGAAAAACCCAATTCCTCTTCAGAACCTACAAAGCGCAAAGACCCTCAAAAAGAGAGAGGTTTTCTGCGCTAACAAACCCTCTGTTCATATGAAATGTCAGTTAGAAGCCAAATATTTTGAAGAATTGAAAAAGCTTATATAAGTGACTAAGGATAGCTTTATCTTGATATGTTAAACCAAAAATCTGACACACAGCCTGATCTAGTGAGTCAGAATCAAAGTATGCACAGGGTGGGGGTGGGAGGGGGGAGGTGGTGGTGAGCAGGGTTTATGGTGTAAGCCAGATCCACCAGTTAATCCACCTCAATTTTAAAAACTATGGGAATTTCCAGGAACTTCTCCATTTAAGAATGTTGACTCAATCTCAGAAGATGCCAAACTTTTCCCCAACAATATAATCCTCAGTATAATTTGCAAACACTGCACCAAGTTTTTAACGGTTTATAAATGAAAAAACAGGGCAGATTTATGAACTCCAACACATTATGGACCACTATCACTGCTAGACACTGGAATTATCTAAACTTTAGAAAATCGATCCTACATATAAACTTTAGATTCTCTCCAAAACGCTTTAGAGTTTAAGAGCAAATTTAGTTTTATTAAAAGCTCTAAATTTTATTTAAAAATAGACACTCGGAAGACTTCTCTACTCACAAGAGCCTTTAAGGTAGTTTTACAAACATTTTGTGGAACATATGATGAGAGAAAGCTCAGGTTATTTTACACGAATACAACTGCTGTAATCATAGTACTACTTTCATTAAGTAATTCCTCTTCTGGATATAGTAGCCAGGAAGAAAAAAGTTTGACATCCCTTATTTCCACCCTCCATTGGTGTTTTCTAATAAGACATTTTTCATGAGGAGCTGCCAAAGAAACAAGTCTCCAAAGAACTGCACACTGCTCCCTGGAGCCTGTCATGAGGTTACTGAGTCCTCATGTTCATCGAGAGAGAAGCTCCAAGAGCAGTGGCCGCACCAGCTGGGCACTTGCCTTGTTACACACCTGCTACAAAGACTTCTACAGTTGATTGTACTTCAGTAGAAACTGATACATCTCTCAAATAATCACAAGATAATTCTGGCAGCAACAGCCCACTTGACACCAAGCTGGATGAATATGAGTCTTGGGTTTCTGAAGTGAAGACCTCCCTGGAAGTAGAACAGGGAGAGCTGAAAGGTTCAGAGTATTGTTTCAGAGACATCTAAGTAGGAAACCCAACCTCAACATATCAACCAATCTTCTAAAAGGACTTTCACTCATTAAAAATGAAAACTTAAGATATTCTGAAATTTACACTACTGTTACTCTACAGAAGCTCAGGTACATTTCTACCTTTAAAAAACAAAACAAGTATTTAAAGCCTGTTTCTCAATTCACAGATCCTCTGCATTCTTTTTCCAACAGAAAAATGTTACTTACCACACAGAATACTTTTAGAAATAATTGGCCAGAGGAAAAAGCAGCTTCTAAAGGATGACATTAGCACTATATATGTGAGGCCCAGAGCAGGCAGGTTTTGCAGCACTAAACAAAGTATAGTTCCTGGAAGCTACTTACTGAAACTGAAAGGAAGTTCCAATAAATTGCATGATCAAAAGACCATGTAAACTTTTGCTATTAGGACTCAAAAGTAAGTGATAAATTACAGTCTAGACTGAGGACTGAGAACAATCAGGACAGGTTTTGTTTCAGTTGCAGTATAAGGAAAACGGTTAACAGCAATTAAGTACCCTAAGTTTACTTGTCAGGTCAGGAGGCTGAAAGACCTGAGTAACACTAGAGGAAGAATACTAAAGGTGACTAATCAATTATGTTGAAAGACAGAGAAGACCAAGAACTGGAGATATACAAGGGAAGGGAGAATCCTAAAGGATATGAACCCAAGAGACTAACTGGGAAGCACCTGTGTAAAGGTTGCCCAACGAAATGCTTCACAATAAAATCTAAAATACCTTTAAATGAAAAAACAAAATACAGGATTTTCATGCCAATGTATTTTTGCATGTGGAACAGACAAAATTAGGCTTCCTTAAAAATGTCTTGAATATATGATGTGAAGTGCTTGTGATATAGTATGAAGCACTGCACCAAAATTAAATGCTTAAATTCCTTTTGTTAATAAAAATATAGCAACATTTAACAATTGTAAAAGGAAAACTGTACATAACCCGTATTTCCAGCTTTCCCAATATAGCATAGGGGGAAAAACTCTTTAAATAAAGGCACTTAATCACTCTTTTTCACTGCCTTAGGGAAGATCTCATTGCCACTTCACCAACAGAAAAACTCTTTATATATAAAAAGGGTTTGATAAAATCACTGCAGATAATACCAGCGTAAGAAATAAACCTTAGAAGTCCCTATATATCTGCCCTAGAATAAGAATTCACTTCTCTAATCATAATTTTCTTATTGTTTGATTCTTCTTTGTCGTCCCCCCCACCCCCCCACAATACTGGCTTTGAACTACACTCACTGTTTTTCTATCATTAATTACATTTTTTGCTCAACTTTATATTTTGGTCATGCCAAATATTAAAATATTGATCACGCTGAACCTGAAGGAAGAGCTAATAAGATCCCATACTTACACAGAAGCTCTTCATAAACTGTCTAAAAAAAATTAACAACAAAAACTGAAGTTACACAGTCAATATAAATCTAGTATTAATTTCAGTTTGCATGAGCATATGGCCATGGTAGGGAGTTATATCCTAAAAACATGTCTGGCAACTAAAGAATTCAATTAGAATATATAAACCAGAAGTCCCTACAGCTAAAAAACTTTTTTATTAGACAAATCTAAGGAGGAAAATAAAAGAACATGTAATTCATATAATTCTTATTAACAAAATGATTACGGCTAATGCTATATTCACAGTAACAATTATCCTAAAGCAATGCTCTATAATATTCTATGATGACTGAAATGTTCTTTTCAATCACTGTGCAAAACAATAGCCACTAGCCATATATACCTCCCCCAAGCATTCAAAATGTAGATCATGCAATGAATTGAATTTAAATTTTACTTAAGTTTTAATTTTTTAATTTAAATAGCTATCTAATGGCTATAGTACTAAACAGAGTAGTTCTAGAGACTGTTGTTTTCATTAAGAAATGTTTAGGGGCCTCCCCGGTGGCGCAGCGGTTAAGCGCTGCGCTGTGGAGCTGTTGGCAGCGGCGACGCGAGTTCGACGCCCGGCCAGGGAGAATCCCACATGGTGCGGCAGACCTCTCCTGCCTTGCCCGCTGCTCCCCTCAGCAGTGTATTTCTGATCTGCCTGTTCTACTCCCTGCTCTGGCTCTGGTGAACCCTCTCGCCGCCCCATGCCTCTGGCCTGTACCCCAGCTTGTATGTATAAATAAAAAATAAATCTTTAAAAAAAAAAAATGTTTAAACTTCGGGCCTCCCTGGTGGCGCAGCAGTTAAGTGCTGCGCTGTGGAGCTGTTGGCAGAGGCGAAGAGAGTTCAATGCCCGGCCGGGGAGAATCCCACATGACGCGGCAAACCTCTCCTGCCTCGCCTGCTGCTCCCCTCAGCAGTGTATTTCTGATCTGCCTGTTCTGCTCCCCACTCTGTCTCTGGTGAACCCTCTCGCCGCCCCACGCCTCTGGCCTGTACCTCAGCTTGTATGTATAAATAAAAAAAAATTAAAAAAAAAAAAATGTTTAAACTTCTAAGGACACGCACCAGGTGGAAAAACCTCAATCCAGTAACTTGGCTCAAAGTAAACAGAAAATGAATTCATAAGCTTATAAAATCAGACAGCAAAGGAACAAAGGCAACAAAACAAGTCCTGAAGAAAGTTGGAATGTACGTTCAAGTAAAATAATGAAGCAAAAACACAAAGTTTAGAATACAATATTCCAAAAGAGTTTGTTATTTTGGTTCCTGTGCAAGTTAGTTACAGACATTTAAAGACATCATGATGGCTGGGGATGGCCTGGGCAGGTTGAACTTCATCAGTCTAATTTAATCCTCTGTAACATTATGCTGTGTAAATATTTCCTATTCATGCCATGTTTTCCACATTTTTCTGGATTAGAGAAAAGGATGGCCAAATCCGCTTCAGATAGCTTGTGACAAATTGCTTAAATGTGCATGGAGAACCCAGGAATGGGCGTGAAGGACAAAAGTATGTTCCCTAGGCCTTTCCAGTATACAAGAGCACTTCATTTTCAGCAAGCTCCGACACCCAAAAGAAAAATGGCCAGGCCAGAACAGCAGTCTACCATTTACTTAGACTTTACAATGTACAAAATACAGTTAATATAACTTAGGTAATTCTTCATTTACTGCTAACTGAAATTAAGTGTCCCAAAATGTTTTTTGGGGGTTTGTTGTTTTTGTGCTTGAGGGAGGGTAAAACCCTAAAGACCAAGAACTCTGAAATAAGACCGGGGGGAGAGAGTAAAAGAACACACAGATAAGCAATCACCATTAACTATCTCAGCTCAACTATTCTGATATAAGTGCAAGAACCATTCACTTTAAAAAATGGGTGAATACTGCAGTCCAATCTTTTTGGCCCTCCTAAAAAGACCGAAATACTCTATATCTCCCCAAAACTGTTTTATGGATTAACATACTATTAGTCACACCACGCTTGTACAGAATACTTTTCTGAAGCTCCTTTACAGAAGCAGTGAGCAGTGAGCATTTTAAGTACTACTCTACGAATGCCAAGGAGCTGTCTACTTAAAAACTGTCCCCCTAATCTGTTAACTAGTAATGTTCTGCTGAATTTGGAAGTACCAAAACTAAAACTTCTTTTCTCCACGAGTTAGAAGCCTACTTTTTCTACTAACAATAAAAATGAGAAAACAGCACTAGTAATTTCATACAAAATATTTTATTCTCCTAGTTATAACAATTCCAAATTTAGGTAGGGCAGTTAGCATTATGCCTATGTAATTATTAACAATCAGCACAGACCATGAATATTTAAAGACCACAATTAATGGTCATTCATTAATCTGAGATTGGCATAAAATGTTGATCTTTTTTTCAGTGCTCACATACTACATCATATACAAAATTCTGTTAAGTTTTTAAGAAAAAACTTATGCGAAAACCCTGTTTCCAAATACTTAAACTATCTTAAAATGTTATTTTCCTGTTATCTATTTGTTATAGCTATCAAAATGAGAGTTATAAATGAACTATCTCAAAATTCTGATGATTACCTGATTTAATAATCTTATTCTGAAGTAAAATCCTAGAACTTAGACCACCTGTGCAGAAATCTTAGTGTATAAAATATAGTTTAGAGTTCATATAGCTACATGCTTCGTAATTTTCCACAGAGGCCCATGCTTTAAGTCCTTTAATAACTTCCAGTTTTCCAAATGGTAATTTCTCACAGATCTCAAAATGCATGTCTAGTATAACAAGAACATTTCTAGAATATAGACTTCTTTCCTGCCATTTTACTAATGCCATTAAAGCCTTTGGAGTCAGAAAGGCATCCTTCTGAATTCAGATTTTTCTCACATTTTAGAACAGTAATATAGCACAGATACTTAATGATTATTAAGTAACTCAAGAAAAACATGAGTCAACATCTAGTAATCACATTATTTCTGCACCAAAATTTAGGGGTAGGTAAAGGTAAAAAGAGCCTCAAATCAGCTCAGATTTGGGTCAAGTTTTTGTTTTCAATTAGCTTAGGTCACATTTAGGAAGTATTTTTAGTGCATTCTGTGTCTACCTCCACCTCCACCCTAAAAAAAAAAAGTGGGGGGCAAGAAGGTAATGGGACACGGAGATCATACACATTGGATTTTCCAGTATTATTCTAAATACTTATTTCCCCTAATTCAGCAGAATCATTTAGTAATGTGCCAGTTTCACTGATAGTTTCTCATACCTAAGAGGAAACATGACTAGAAACTAAACAGAAAGCAAGTTTCCATTAAAGCAAGAGACTTGAACTAAAAGAAAGTTAAACTTTAACAAGATCTTCTTTAAAACATGACGCCCGTTCTTAAATTTCCGTCTTAGAATTTATTCATAACTATGTTGTCAAGTAGACCGCCCCCCAGAAGTTTTAAGTCATCTTGGGAGAAAATACCAAGTATGCTGAAAGTAAAACAGATGGCTAACAGAACCTAAGTAACTGATGAGATGCAGAGACAGTAGCAATGGTACTTCTCTAACGAGCACTAAGAAACCACTTGGTTTAAAATGCAGATTATGATTCAGGTTTGAGTCTGGCTGAGATTCTCTATTTCTGCTGCTCTGTCCCAAAGACCACACTGTTTTAAAAAAGGGGGATAACACTCAAAAAAGAGAAAGCATTTTATCAGTTTAGGGCTCTATTATTTCAACTTTACTTTACAGCTGATTCATAATAGCTAGGAGAGAAAGCCAGTATAGGAAATCCTCCAGTCAAGGTTCTTAAGTCAGCTATACTTTAAGAAATTCAATTATTTAGAGCAAACATTTTAACTCGATAGAATCTGTTTAATAAACCTCAACAAAATGCAAATTTCAATAGCAACAAATCTATAGGTAATACATCTTAAGAACCACATAAATCTTATAGCACAAATGCAAATTAAAATAAGTTTACTATGGAATTACATTCTGCAGAGGCTTAAATCTAAAGTGAAATGCACCGATTAGAACATCAAGAATAGTTAAAACTACTTAAAATATGTTTGAAGATGCCAAGTTGGGAGACATACATGTATCAGCTCCCCCATGAGCTAAGTATATTTCATTTTATGAAAAAGTATAAACTTGACAAATCATAAGGTGTCTGGCAGGATGCTTTTAACTAGAAAAACAAGAATCCATTCACTTCTCCTACCTCATGTTCTGAGCTACAGCTTCAATAACTGGAATGGAGAACAATCCCTTGATCTTTTTAAAAATGTCTCCCCTCCTGGGCCTTTCACAGTCTCAAGACTATGAAACTATCACAGTCACTGTAGCACAAGGTTGATCCCCTGTCAGGAAGCTTCCCATATGGTGCAGCAGACCTTTCCTATCTCACCTGCTGCTCCCCCCAGCAGTTTATTTCAGTCAGTCTGCCTGTCCTGCTCCCCACTCTGTCTCTGGTGAATCCTCTCACCACCCCTATGCCTCCGGCTTACACTCCAGCTCTTGTATGCATAAATAAATAAATCTTTTAAAATAAATAAATAAAATGTCTCCTCTCCTACTCTCTACCCACCCCCCCCCCCCGCCCAATAAAAGCCTCAATACATGAATCCACCAAGTTAAAAAGGTTACTGTGGTAAATTACTGCCCATATATTAAAACAACAAAAAACACTCTCCATCTTTTATTAAAACCTCAACTAAAAACAATTCCTGAAATTTAGTCTTTAGTACTTCAGTAATACTTGCTATGTATTCTAAATAAATTAAAAATTTTAAGTTTACTTACAGTAAACACAAACTACCTAAGCAGTATAGCTTTAACAGGGAGGGCTGAATTTTTAGAGCTTTTAAAGAGAGCTTTAAGAGTCATTGCATCTTAAGAGGTAAATACAATTTCAAGCTTTGAAAAGACTAAGCAATAACAACTCTCCTTTACATCAAATTTTACAAGATGCCTTCCCTGCCCACACGTGAAACTACTTACATGGACAAGTTAGGAGATGGAACCCCCCTATCATCAGCTAGGTTCCCAAGGTGGCTCAGCGTTGAAGTCGAACTGCTCTCTGTACAGCACTTCTCCTAGGCCCTCTGGGTAGTTGTATACTTGGTCAGAAAGTTCGCCCTAAAGAATGAGAAAGCAGTGGCATGTTAAAAAAAAGTCAGGTTGTGCCTCAAGCAGGTTAAGTTGATTTTGAGTATTAACTATGGGATTAAGCTTTAGTTATAATAGTTTCATTAAAATCACATTACACTAAATGATGTTTTCCAAGAGTTTACCATAGTATTAACTACCTTTTTTATATAGTAAACATTTCCAAGTTGCTACACTACACACAATTTCATAGACTGACTTGTCATGGTCAGTTTACCAAGTTGCTTTAGCTACTCAGTTTCCAATCTTAGTCTAATTTTTGCTCTTCTTAGTCCACTAACACCCAAATTTGTAAGTGAACCCCAAATTTTATAATGCCCAAGCTTCTTTACCAACCTAATGTGTATGTAAGACTTTATATGCATAATGTTCTGGCATCATCTAGTAGTCTGAAAACTACTTCTTTAGTAGTAGTTTACTACTACTAGAAAGCAGATTACTTCTTTTATTTTCTCAGGTTCTTTTTAGAGCAAAGAATAAAATCCTACACTAGATAACCAAAAAGGAAAGGAAATTTATGAATCAGCTAATACATCATGTATGTAGTGAAATAGCTTTTGAGAATTGCCTTTTATATTGGGAAATTACCTCTTAAGGTTTACCTCCACATACCAAATCTATCTAGACTTAAGTCACTGCTAGAACAATGTATGAAATTAAAAGTGTTTGACAAACTACACACATCATCAAAATGTACTAAATATGCTTTAGAATTGGTTATTACCTACCGTAGTTTGATTGGAAGTACCTATCATCTCTAAGGTAAATCACTATACCAATACTTTTTTGGTAGTTTAAGTTTTAAAGCAATACAATAGTACTTGCTAGAAAAGATGATAAGCAAACCAGAAAAGTTATGCAATTAGAATAAGATCCAGAATCTTAAGAGATTTCAGACACACCTATGCCTATCTAAGAGCATATCTCATCTCGACCAGGACTGAGGTAAAATTTTCTTTCAATCCGCTGGGGAAAGACTACTCACATTCTCCATCATACTTTTGGATGACAAGGCAAGAACCCACCCAAATCTAAAGAGTTGACCCATTCTGGGGACAGTTTAGTCTCAATTATCCTAAGAAACAGGGTATCTATCCTGGGTGGGATATTTTCATCTTTTCCCTGCCTTGAAACTACAGCTATTTTGCTGCTTAATGCAACTTAAGAGCAGATATTTGAAATGCCAAGGGCATTAAACTTTTGACATTCAAGACTGTTCTTCAGCACCATCTCTAAAACATTTCCATTCAACAAAAAGATAAGGGAATGAAGGCTCTAAAACTGTAAAGGCCTATTTTAATAGCAATAATAGGAGGAGCACATAGGGTAAGAGATCTACATACAAGATACAATGTTTATCTGTACATTAATGCTAGCCAGGAGAGGTTAAATGAAAATGAGAAAACAAAGTACAGAAAAGGAAATTATTGTCATTTAGAACGCTGTATATAAATCAGGTGGATCATATATACAATGTTGCAATCAAGCTCTCCAGCAATTTAAAGAGAATGTCTTGCTACAACATCTTGGAAAACAGTACAGGAAAAACTAGACTTGTCTGAATCAGCAGTAGGTTAGTAAGAAGGAAAACTAACAAACTCCCATCACTTTGAGAGTAATTACACCAAAACTTAGTATTCCAAAATTAACAATATTTCTCTGAATAATTTACATTGCCTCTACCAATGTCATTTGGCCTCCAAAACCTAGTCTAAATCATGGGGAGAGGGGGAGGAATCAGCTCTGGGGACATTCTACAGGGCTATCTTTAACTCTCGATTGTCAAGAACACAGAAACTAAATTGTCACAGGTCAGAGAGATGGAGAAGTATGACAACTTTGGATTGAATCCTGGAACAGAAAGAATTTAGAGAGAAAACCGGCACAATCTAAAGAAAATCTGGGTCATTTAGCTAATAACAACGTATCAAAGTCCAGTTTCTTAGTTTTGACAAACATACTATAAAAATGTAAGATGCTTGTGAGACGGTAAACTGGGTGAGAAGCATGCAGTAACTCTACTATCTCTAACTTTGCTGTAAATGTGAAAATATTCTATAATAAAGTTCATTTTAAAAAAAGGCAAGGTAATGATATAATGAACTACGATCTGTAATAAAAATGAACAAGAGATGCACCATGGATCAAACATGCTGTGCTAAAGATGACTTTTATACGAAAGAATGCCTAGGAATAATTCCACTTATATGGTAGTTCTAGAATAGTCAAAACTATTCCATGGTTTAAAAACAAATCAGAAGCATGATGGCTTCTGTGGGGTGTGGGAGTGGAATATGAAGGGGGCAAGAGAATTTTCTATGTTGATGGCAAAGTTGTAAAATGTCTTAATACAAGTTTGAATTGTACAATTGTACTTTTGTGAAAACCCATCAAATAGTATACCGAAGCTTTGTCTATTTTATTGTTTAGTGAATTTCACCCTCCCTCAAATTTTTAAATGATTGCACTAAATTATTTAATGATATGTATATACTTAAATTGGAGTCTCCAATCTACTTTGAAATAACTGGGGAAAAAAACAGACTAAAATTTATAAACTAAGCGGGAGGAAATGAGAGACAGTAATTACTTAACTACTGCATTTATATCACCTACAGTCAACGGGAGTCTATCTTTCCTAAACCTAAAAAATGTAAACTACTTGGGTTTATTTGTCTTTATGACCGACATCTGCACACTCTCATATTTGTAAAATGAAGGACTAATTAGGTAGGGCCTTGCCCGAAAATCAAGTTATTTCTGCCAAGTACTCCGCATCAACCTTTCCAGATCGGACAGCACTTCTCTACTCAAGAGTAACCAGGTTCCCGTCCAAGCGAGGGGCTTAGCAGTGGAAACACGACGGAACGTCCACAAAACCAATAGTCACCAGAAAATGCAGTTCAAACATCATGAAAACGGACCCTTTCGGGTTTCGAACCAGCAGTATAGGCTGAGAAACATGCGTTCAGGATACATACTGAGTAAGAGCTAAACACGTCACCACCATTAACTGCTGGCAGTGGTAACAGTACATGATAAGGCACCCAAGCCTACCGCTCTCCTTTCTGCCCAAGAATCGTGGCGCGGACAGGAAAACCTAGCCATGGTGACTAATCCTCAGGCTACGGGAGGTGACTAGGGTGAGTGAAGGCGACTTAGCCCAATCAGGAGCGCCGCAGGGGGCGGAGCAGCAGCACCGAGGCTTCCAGAAAGGGCCAAAGGCCTCTCGCTCGCTACCTGACACCGGGGCTTCCCCGCCACCAAGCCCCGAGTGGCGTCAACTTTCCGCCACCAGAGGGGGACCGCCCTCCCCGCACCCCGAAACCCGGCCTCCTCCGGCAGCTGTCACAGGAGGATGGCGCCCAGCCCGCCCCGCGCTCCATTCATAACCGTAGGCTCCGGCCGTTGCAGCCCGTCGCGCCGCCCGCAGGCAAAAGCGCGGCGCCGCTTGGGGCCGGGGCCGCGGGACCGAGGCCCCTCAGGACTGGGGCCCGGCCCCCTCCCCGGAAACAGCAATGCACCACGGGAGAGGGGTGGGAGCCGCACGCCGCCGGGCAGGGACGGCGACCCCCGGCGGCGAGACCCCGCGCGGGCCCTCACACGCACACGCCCCCTCGCCCCAGCCACGGCGGCTCGGGCTCGGCAGAGCGTCCAGCGGCCGCCCCAGCCCGCCACGCCGCCGCCGCCGCCCCCGGAGGCACCGACAGCCGCCATACACACCGCCGTCCGCCATGTTCGAGGCGGCCGGCCGCGGGGCGCTGCGGGGACGCCGGGCGGCCGGGCAGGCGGCGGGGCCCAGCCCGGAGGTACCCGGCCGCTCCTCGAGGCCGCCCCACGCCCGGCCCCGCCCGCGCCCCTCGGGTGGTACTCACGTGAGATAACGGCCCAAAGAGTCGGGTAAAGCGTCTTCTCTTTTTCGGCGGAATTTTTAAAGAGGGATGTGGTTACCTTGAGCAGAAATACCCAAGGCGGCCTGGGCCATAGGCTGCGGGGACGACGTGGGGTGAAAAGTGCGGCACCGACACCAGCTGTGCAGCAGTGGCGGCGGCGGCCGAAGGGAGAAATAGGGTAAGAGCGCGAGGAAAAGAAGGAAGGCGAGGTCTGGGTAGGGAGAGGATTCGGCCTCGTCACACCGCAGGGCAGGAGAGCGAGAAAGGATGAGAAGAGACAGAAGAGGCGAAAAATGGAAACACCGCAGCAGAGCGAAGAACCCAAGAGTGTGGGGAGGCGGCGCCGGAGACGCCAGTGTTTATGGTAAGGGGGCGGGGCGTGGTGACGTCACAGCCGGTCCGGCCGCCGCGCGAGCGGGGCGGAGCCCGGCTGGGGCCGGGGAAGGAGGGGGGGCGGAAGAGACCCGGGGACGACCGGAGGGAGCGAAGGAGGCGGGGCAGGGCGGGGTGACCCCAGCGGGCAGGTGCTCGCCGCCCTCCCGCCGAGGGGGACGTGGGCGGGCGGGGTGAGAAGGGAGGCAGCTCGGTCGGAGCGCGGCTTCTCGGGAGCCCCGGCACCCACGTTGAAGCCGGGGGCCTGCCCTGCCCTTTGAGAACTGGACCCGGGTTTGCAGCTGCCAGGGACGCCGGGCGTTGTGCTGGTCCGCGGGCAGCAAGATGTCTGCGGTGCTCCGAAAGGGTGCAAGGGAGGACGGTGGCTGCTTCGCCAAAGCGTCCCCTCCTCCAGAGCACTCGGCTTTGTGTAGGCTACGCCTAGGGACTGCCGTCCCCGGTGAGGCGCCAGCCCCGGGGGATGCGGCACTCCTTTATGGAAGCGCGTTCCTAATGACCAGGACGGATCGACCTGGTGTTCGGGTGCTAACAGAGCCCCGGACGGCGTGAAAATGTCCCCAGTGCCTGCACGCTGTAATGTGATGCATTAGGAATTGTTTTTAAAGGACTGTGACTTTTGTGTCTCCTTGTAAAAAAGGCTTCTTGGTGCAGTCAGACCCAGTCCTTACTCATGAAGAACCAGTGTTGGGGAGGGGAGAGGGTTACTGACAGAGGTCTCATTTTCGCGATCTTTTAATTTCACTACTCCATAACAAACTTTTTTTTTTTAACTGACCGACCTATGACGACCTACATAACTTTTAATTTATGCTTCTGGTTATAAATGTCTTTGCACTTGCAGAAAGCCTGAGTCTTCCCGTGCTAATGCCTTGCAACTCAAGACTCCACTGCGCGTGAACTCTATATTGACACACCCCACAAGATCTTTGAGGTTAAGTCCCTCATCCTTTTTCTTTCGTTCTTCCCCTCTCACATTTTACTTTGCGAGCGAGCGCTGTAGTTAATCATAAAATGGAGAAGGAAGTGAGCCCCTTCCTGAGTGACAAGGTAGCCTTTCTGAAATGTGGACTCTTGGTTGAAGGTTTTAGATGAAAATCAGGAGTAGTGAAATTTCTTGATTTTGTCTTTCCATAAATCTTGACTTTCTCTTTTCAGTCCTTAAGAATTCTTTTTGATTCAGAACATTTATAAGCATAGCACTTTGGTAGACCCCCTGGTGGAGAGAGAAAGGGTGGAGAGGAATACAACACTTGAAATCTTGCTTACAATCTAGCAGGGGAAATAAGACAACGACACAAAAAAACTAAATTGTTGACAGAACATAAAATGCTGCATGAACCTAGCAAAGAAGGAAATGATTGCAGCTAAGTGAGAGAAAGGCTTCTGAGGAAAGGTACAGATTTTGAGAGCAGATATTCTAGCCCAGGGAAACAAATGAGAAAAGACACTGAAATGAACCAGTTGAGAGAACTGACTGGATTTTCTGGCTCCAAATTAGGGGCACCGTTGTAAATAAGATTGCAAATGTAGGTTTAGGTGAGATCAAGAATGAATCAGAACTTGGGCTTTAGTCCGTGACCATTTAAGTGGGAAACTGATATATACTTAAAAGGTTACTCTGATTCTAAGTACTAAAGGATTTAGAATGAATGGGAGGGGAAAGGCAGGCAAAGAATGTCCAGGTGTGGTGACTGTCTAGGAAAATGAGGTGTCAAATGATTTGGGGATAACTAATCAACAGGGAGAATTCCGGGATCATGAATGGTGGTAGAAATAGAATGATTCAGTTTAGTGGGAAGACAGACTGCTTTGAGCTTAGTTTGAGCTGTTGATAAAATATCCACAAAAAGATGGTACAAAGGACTCTGGAAATAGGGAGATTTGGAGTCCTTTTGAGTGGGGATTTGGAGTCTCTCCTACAGACTTGAGGTGTAAAGAAAAAGAAAGATAAACACAGGACCTATAGAGATGCTTGAGAATACCAGAGAAGATGATAAGGTAAAGCCAGAGAAGCAGAAGAAATCTCACAATAGTACAGTATCAATCCCTAAACAGGTGAAAAGGGGTTCTGATTTTTGGGAAATTGCTAATCATTGGTAACCTCTAATCTCATGTTAAGAAATTTACACTTTTGAAAAGAAATCTAAAATCTTGAATTTCAGAAAAGGAAATAATGTGGAGGTGGGAAGAGAAAGGAATATAAGTATGTGGAGGGTAGGACACTTGGAAAACTGTTATAGTGATTTCCAGAAGAGAATGACACAGGGCTGAGATGAAGTTATCTGTGACCTTTAACTGAACAATTCCAGTGGAGTGAGGCACTGACAGGTAGCAGAGATTTGAGAGAGGAGCAGCTAAAGGATATCAGTGAATGTTGAACACTTTCAAGTGGAAGGCACTAGACTAGAAGCTAATCCAACATTATTTTTACCGTAAAGCAATTCAACAACTTTTATTATTCAACTATGTGCCCTCATTTGTATATTCAGAGTTAAAGAATAATGCTAGCTTTTAATGAAGACAATAGAATCTTGAAAACTACTGCAATGGAGTAGACAACATAGTATGAAACTTGAACAGAATGATAGCTTGCTAATGAGAACAGAATATTTAATTGTGTTTGGGGTTTGAGGTTTTGGTTTTTATGCCAAGTCATGTTACTCATACATAAATACCCAGGTAGTGCCAAAGTAGTAATATTATTAAATAGAGAGCCCTAAGATTAAATGATATACTATTCACACTTAGATCATCCTGGTCTATTGATTCACAACTCATTTACTTTTGTGCCTATAAATATACATTTGAATGAGTTAGATTGTTGATAAAAACAAGTCACTCAAAAACAATCGGTAAACTTAAAGTCACCAGCCTAGAATAGAAATAAATATCTTGGAGTCACATATGTAAATGCAAGAAACATAAAGCATCCAGTGGAAATTTAGAGTCAAGGAATTAATGGGAATGTTTAGAGAGCTTTTATAAGAATTTTTATTGCTAAGATACATTCTTACTCATACAGGAATCCAAAGTAGAGTTCTAATAGTTAATCCTCACTTTAAAACTTTGTATTCCAGTTGTCCATTATATCTTTTTGTGCACTGATAGCCTTCCTGAAAAGCTAGCTTGATGCAAGAAACTGGTGCCATAGCTTTTATGGACTAGTGAAAATGGGTAAAAAGTGTTTCATATCACTTTGCCAAGTACACAGTTTGGTTTCTATACCATTCTTGCTTTGAAAAGAATAGATAAGACACTGTCTTATAGTTGTTGGATATCTATTGTTAAAATCCTATGGAGTTGTAATTCCTTTACCTTGGTTGATTTTCATCTCAATTGAGAAATTACTTAATTTGGAGAGACACATTTTATTTTCATGTTTATTTTTTCCTCACAAAATTTAGGAACCAGTTAGTAAAGTCACATGGCCATCCAGTCCAACACCACTTGTATCCCAACACTGACTTGAAATCTCATATCCATCACCCCATCTCTGTCTGTAAGATAATTTAACTTACAGAATGCTATGCCTGGCAAGCAAAGGGTGATAGAGCCCGGATTCAAAACCTGTTTAAGGGAAAAGAAAATAATATTTTTTTCTACTTTCATTTCAGTGGCTGTGTATTACTAGATGTGGGTCAGCATTTTACCTTCCCTGAGTGACTTGGGTGGGATCTGTGATAAACAAATCATAAGCAAAGCACTGATATCTTTTTATTACTTTGAGAAATAACAAATTACTGTTTATTTAAAAGACTGCTTTAGAAACTTGCATAAGAGGCCAGAGCAATAATCGTTTTACAAATTAAATGCAACTTACAGGACATACAGTCATCAATGGACCTGACTCATGAATTTGCCCCCTTACATCTCTGTATAATCCTTGGAAGTTAGGAAATCCATGGAAAATTAATTTTATTTTCACTTTGCTGCCAGACATAATCTGATAACAAGTGTTTTGTTTGTTGGGTAGTAATACACAGCCAGATAGGACTGTATCTCTCTATCTCAAAACAGCTGCCTGGCAAGTATCCTAAACTTTGTGGTTAAGGGCATAGAAAACAGAAGCTCTGAAATGTAATCTCCAATTTGAATTATGGTCTGCCCTATTTTTTTTAATAAATAACCTGGACTAAGTGCTATCAGATGGGAACCTAAATCATTTTTAATAACAGTAAGTGCTTCCTAAATGAGTGTTAATAACATAACCATGGGCTACATTTTATTTCATGAGAATTTCTAAGTTACTTTATCATTTAATTTGAAGTTTTACAAGTTTTCTTGTAACCATTTATACCAATCTAAATTTGGTTTCTCTAATTTTAACTGGGAGGAGAAACATTCAGGTAATAAAGACAATAAAAGACTAGTTCTTATTTTACCAAAATAGGGAGAAGAAACAAATTGCTAAGTTTCACAAAATAATTCATCTTTCTGTGTCATTCAACTACCTGTATATATCATAGTAATTTAAAAAGCCTTATTTAGTTTGGCTCTACTTGGTTAAGCCACCTTCATTTCTTCTAGAAAATGTATTTCGCATTCCTTTAAAAGAACTACTCTCTTGCCATGCCCTGAACTGCTGGGAGCTGCCATCTTCCTAACCCCAGTGTCCCAGGCAACAGCAACAAGCCTAAAGGTGGACAGATTCTCATCTTTCCCTTCCGGACAATGCAGCTCAATCATGATTGGCACATGCTTGGTTCAGACCATTCTGTTCTTGGTTGGAGGAGCTCACATTATGGCAGATGGCTTCTTTCAGAGTCAGCAAGTGAGTAAGAGAGGGCTCTTAAGATGAAACTACCATTTTCTTATAACCTAACCTAATCTATTACCTAGTATCTCATCACTTTGCCAAATTCTATTCATTAGAAACAAATAAGCAAGTGCAGCCCACATTCAAGAGGAAAGGACTATAAAAGGTGGTGAATGTCACAAGGCAGGAGTACCTACCTGCGGCCATTTCAGAGACTGCGTGCCATAATATCTAAGTCATATTCTTAGACACTCACATTCAATTATTTCTGTAGTCAGTTCACCTACATGGGGCAATTCAATGAATATTGAATTCACTGAGTTGGGCACAGGCACAGGTGGTATACAAAGAAGGCAAAAAACAATATTTCACGGAAAGAAAGGCATAGAAATTTCCAGAGAGCAGCATTATATGGGCACTGATTGTTAAAGAATAAACAGGAACTCATCAGGAGGCTAGAAGGCAAAATTAAAAATTTGTCCAATGATTATAGCATGGATTATGGAGTTCTAATGTATTGATTTTAAAGCTGACTAAAATGTAGCAGGCATGTAGAAAATATTTCATAATATGAAAAATCTCCAATGTTATTAAAATGTGAAATACTAAATGACTCATAGGATTTTATCATTTTATTTCAAATATATCTTTAGAAATCCTAATAGTTGAGGGCCTCCCTGGTGGCGCAACAGGTTGAGCACGGCACTCTGTGGCTGTCCAAAGCCACTGCAGCACTAGTTCGATACCCGACCAGGGAGATTCCCACATGGCTCAGCAGATCTCTCCTGCCTTGCCCGCTGCTCCCCTCAGCAGTGTACTTAGTCGATCTGCCTGTTCTGCTCCCCACTCTGTCTCTGGTGAATCCTCTTGCCACCTCACGACTCTGGCCTACACCCCCGCTTGTATGCATAAATAAATAAATCTTAAAAAAAAAATACTAGTAGTTGAACTCAGTCTACCAGATCTTGAGAACCATTTTACTCAACTAGCCCTCCTCCTACACGTCACCTGTTTTCTAAAAATATATTTTATATTTTTTGCTTTTCTTTTTTAAGATTTATTTATTTATGCATACAAGCTGGGGTGTAGGGCAGAGGTGGGGGGGTGGTGGTGAGAGGATTCACCAGAGACAGAGTTGGGAGCAGAACAGGCAGATAGACTGAAATATACTGCTGAGGGGAGCAGTGGGCGAGGCAGGAGAGGTCTGCTGCGCCATGTGGGAATCTCCCTGGCCAGATATCGAACTTGTGCTGCAGTGGCTCTGAATAGCTTCATAGTGCTATGACTTAACATGTTGCACCAGCAGGGAGGCCCTGTTTTCTAAAAATATTTTTATGCGCACACTAGTCAGCTAGAACTCACATGCAGTAGTTCAGAAATTTCTTTAAGATTGTGATTTACAATGCACCTAGTTAAAACATAAAGGCTATTCCATTTGCAAGGCTGTTACCTTTTATGATAAAGCTGAAATTCTGTTTTTCATTGTTGAGTTTACTAATTCCATAAGCTTTGAAGACCCCATAGTTGCTTCACATTCTCCTCCCTTCTTGTTTTGACGCCTGTAGATTGGGTATTCTGGGTGCTTGGGATTAAGTACTGCTGAACCAAAGAAGCTGGTCTGGTAGTTTCCCAAGGTGGCAAGAATGATAGAACATTAGCTAGGTTTTCCAAGGATCTGCCTACCTAGGGCCATAGAACAGGTTGTCCCATATTCTCCTCTGGGTCTGGGTTACTCTGGGGCTGTGTGATGATCCATGCTTCCACCCAGTCTAACCAGATTCCCTCAGAACTACACAGCCAGGGTGCACAAGAAGCCATGCAAGGCTCTAAGTAAGGCCCACTCCTCTTATTTAGAACAATATTAATTCTGCTTTTCTGAATTGTGTTCTCTAACCTTAAAAGGTCTGGCTCATTTTATGTGGTATCAGCAACCAAATGCTGGATCTGGGTGCTCAACAGCCATATAACTCTCTTGCCAGTGGGTCCGGCGCCTGGGAAGTAGGAGCATGTTGGAACACAGACCCTCTGCATGAAATCATCTCCCACTCAAGGGCTGCTGCTGGCAGCTGGAAGTCTGATTTAGGAATCAATATTCTGTTAAGCACCATTGTTTTTGTGTACAAAGAACAATGACTGAGATTGTTCTCTTTTGAAAGCATTCTTGATATTACACTATTATAGTGTCCCTCATTTTCTATTCATTCACTTTCTTTGAATAGTAAACACTCTTTTCTTAGTAATTGGAACAAAAACAAACACACGACATCCCAATTTTGTTTGACGATTTATTCCCCACTTTCATAACCACAGCTTAAAATTTATTAAAAATATACTATTCAGGGGCCTTCCTGGTGGCGCAGCGGTTGAGTGCTGCGCTGTGGAGCTGTCGGCAGCACGTGATGCGAGTTCGACGCCCAGCCAGGGAGGACCCCATATGGTGTGGCAGACTTCTCCTGCCTCACCCGCTGCTCCCCTCAGCAGTGTATTTCTGATCTGCCTGTTCTGTTTCCCACTCTGTCTCTGGTGAACCCTCTCACCGCCCCACGCCTCTGGCCTGTACCCCAGCTTGTATTTAAAAATAAATATTTAAAAAAATATATATATACAATTCATCCCTCTCCAATTACATAGGAATTTATCTCTTTTTTCCTCTTGTAGACTATCTATTTCCCTGGGGAGGAGGAGGAATCAGTAAAATGTCCAATCACAGATAAAAATTATAATTTTATCCTAATTATAGTAAGAATAGGTAGAGAATTATAAAGAAATAGAACTTCCTTATATGTTAATATACAATTGTCATATTTAAAGCTAAAATAATGTTAAATTTGCTGGTTTTCAAAAAAATAATCTATCATGAGTAGCAATGAATTTCACATCTACATTGTAATTAAAGAAAGAAAGTATCTAAGAGCACTCTACTAAATGGGAGAGAATATTTACATGCCATACACTGGACAAGGAAATGAGATCTACAATCTATAAAGTGCTCATATAACTCAACAAAAATAAAACAAATAACCCAACAAAAAAATAGGCAGAAAAGCTAAATAGGTGCTTCACCAAGGCAGACATACAGATGGCCATCAAGCACATGAAAAAAATGTTCATTACCATTTATCATCAGAGAAATGAAAATTAAAACCACAATGAGATGCCACCTCACACCTGTGAGAATGGCCCATATTAAAAAGGCCGGAAACTTGAGAGCTGAAGAGGCTTTGGAGAAAAAGAAACCCTTTCCCACTGTAGGTGGAAATGTAGACTGGTCCAGCCTCTATGGAAAGCAGCATGCAGTTTCTCAAACGACTGAAAATGGACCTGCCATATGACCCAGGAATCCCACTCCTAGAAATCTACCCAAAGAATACAAAACCACTAATTCTTGTATTCACATGTTTATTGCTGCACTACTTATAATAGCCAACCTACAGAAACAACCTAAATGCCCCCAAACAGATGAGTAGACTAAGAAGATGTGGTATATGTACACAATACAACTCAGTGATCAAAAAGACAAACTTATGCTTTTTGAGTGGATAGAACTGGGGGAATTATGCTAAGGAAAATGAACCAGGAGAAAGATAAATATTTTATGGTATCACTTATATGTGGAATATACAGAAACCAAACAAAGGGTCAGACAACAACAAATTTTAAAACCAACCCTTGAAAGCTGACCATAGAGCTGAGGCATCCAGAGGGGGAGTGGCAAGGATGAGAACAGGGTGGGGAGACAGAGCAATGGACTATGGTGGCAGATATGAATACCTTGGTGGTGGGTGTGCTACAGAGACTACACCTGGAGGCAAGATCCTATACTGCCAAAATACTAACACAAATGTAAACCAATGATACAAAATTTTAAACATTTTTTTAAAAAGAAAAAAAAAAAAACTACAATCATGTCGCTCTAGTTCAACATTCTCCTGGCACAGAAATCCCCCTGGTATCTCTAAGAAAATCTAGTGAAAGATAGTTTTCTGCTCTGTGAGACATCCCATGGCATTTTCAGTTACTCTAGTGTTAGGAAGTAATAGAGATCTATGTGCAAGGCAGTGTACTGAGTCTTCTGGTGATTTAAAAAAAAAAAAAGTAAAAATTTTTGCCTTAAAAAATCGGAATATCTTGTTCACAGAGTTCTAAAATAATTACAACGTAAGACAAATTAAAAGGACCATAGAAAGGCACAAAGCAACCTCGTTGAAACCCAGAGAGAGGCATGAACTAGCACGTCTAGCTGGGGGAACCCGCTGTTCCCAGCTCCACTGTCTGGACTGACACTGGTTTCTCTCCTTTGCCTGTCAGAGCTCAACATGCACTAGAGACGAAAGCTGTCCAAAGAGGCGATATGGCCAGGGTGTTTGAAACTCTGTCCTGAGAATGTTACGGTACCTAGCTCCCCAGGCAACATCCAGCAAGGATCAGAGGTCCTATGATTGATCTTGGAAGCTGCTCACCTTCCCATCTGATCAAATTTTGATATGGCTGAACCTTGAAACCCAGAGAAAGTCAATAATTCATCAAGGTCATCTAGTTAGCAAATTGCAAAGTCAAAATTCCATCTCTTTTCTGCCTCTTGATTCAATTTTCCGCTGTCTCTTCCTATATGACTTTAGTCTCTTCTCACTCTGTTCTCTTGGATAATTCATCCATTCTTACAGAATTATTTGACAAGACCATGCTGATCACTCCAAAATCAGTATCACTCGTTTTGTCCTGTCACTAAAATGCAGCTGATTCAGGGACTTCCCTGGTGGCGCAAGGGGTTAAGTCTCAGCACTGTGAAGCTGTCCGCAGCCACTGCAGGGAGCTTCCCACGTGGCACAGGCAGCTTCCAGGAGAGGAGCGGAGTGGCAGACCTCTCCTGCCTCTCCTGCTGCTCCCCTCAGCAGTGTATTTCAGTAGATCTGCCTGTTCTGCTCCCTGCTCTGTCTCTGGTGAATCTGCTCACCCCCCCACTCCACTTCTGGCCTACACCCCAATTCTTGTAGGCATAATTAAATAAATATTTAAAAAAAATAACTGATTCAAGGGCATCTGTACTAGGATGTCCTGTGTCATCAAAAGCGCAGGCTGTCTTCATCTATCAGATACCATAGTTGCTCCACACGACCAAAAGCAAAGTCTTAAATGTAAGATTCAAATGAATCTGTGTCCCAGACTAAATTCATCATTGTCCACTCCTCCCTCTACTTTTCCCTCCCCTTCAGTTTCCCTGTCCATGTTGTTCATATAGCCCTCTCATCAACCAGGTTCAACATTTTGAAATTTTTTAATCCCTCTGTTCTTTCAGTCTTCCATATAGAAGACAGCTTCTGTTTGTTTATATTTTGAAATTATCTTTTGCAAATTCTCCTCTCTAGTCTACTCCTACACCATATCATGTTTGGATAGTTGTAAAATCTGCAACAAGTCTAATTGTTTCTGCCCCAATTCACTTTGCATGAATATTTCTCATAATTTTTTTTAAAATTTTTGTTTTCACCTGTCCCTCTGCTGGTAGAAACCATAATGAACCCATTTCTTACAAATCATGTGTTGACTCCTCTGCTGGTTTATAAGGCTCCTTTTGGAACCAGCCTTCTCATCCCCTACACAAACCTTCAACTTACATCCGTCTGTTTTGCTCTTGGTTGTCCTTAAGTTATCCCTGGAGGGTCTGCTTCTGGGACTTTGTGCTGTTGTTGTTTTATAGTCTACCCAAGTTCTCCATCCGAGGGGTCCCAGCGCAAATCCAACATCCTGTTCAGATCTCATGAAGCCTGTTCTCTGACTATGACTTTGACTAAACTTGATATCACAGATGCTGATGGTCTGTAAGGTCACTATTCCCACTGAGCCCTCCTGTTCCATTGTTCCATAAGCACCAAAAATGTCAGTGCCTCTGATGACCCATCTTATCCATGCCATGGTCCCAGCCTTCCCACACCCATTCCTATTGCTCCTTTCCTTATCACACCTTTTTCCCTGTTGCCCCTGGTTCGTGGTGAACAAACCCTTCTACATCCCCCGCCTGTCTCCCACTCACTGCCTTAACTGAAACTTGGCTATTTTACAAGAACATTGCTTCCCCTGCTAGTGTTGAACTGAGGGATGTTTACTCTACAGAGCCTCATACTTCAGGGTTGGGAGGCAGGGTTGGCCTTTTCCCAGCTCTGCAATGCTATTGCCAGACCATTACTCTGAAAATAAATAAGAGATTAAGCCAGCTGGCATGCCCATCCCTTATCCACGTTTGTACCATCTAACACCTTCCTGCCCCTCCCACGATGATTAAAAAACAGGGCACCTAGTTCATTGTCTTTTCCTAAAATTCCCGTCATACAGCTTTGAAATCGTTTTCATTATTCTTTCTCCTTAAGAAGTAACTGCAGTAATAACATTCCCCTAGAATCCGCTCTCTCGCCATCCTGCTTCTGTAACGGCCCACTCTTCCCAGCTGGGCATGTGTCTCTTTGAACTTAGTCTTCGATTTTGTGAAGTGGCTGTGTTTGTAGGCTGAAATACTGACTTGCACCTTAGTTACCAGCTTTGTTACCTGCTCAGCCCCAGGGTCTTCACCCACCCTAAACTACCCCGTACTAGGACTAGGGATCTTTAGCTCCTGCGCGCCTCTCTCTGACCACCGCCTCCACTCCCAGTCTGCTGACTCAGGCCACCCCGTCCCTGCTCTTCAGATGTAATCCCTCAATCTGTTTTTAAAATGTTATCTGAAATTCACATAACATACAATTAATCATTTAAAAGTGTACAAATCGGTGCATTCGAAATACTGTGCAAGTGCTACCCAGAGGAATCCACAGATTCAAATGTAATTGTTATCAAAATCTCAATGGCTTTATTTTTCACAGAAATAAAAAAATCCTAAGATTCATATGGAATCTCAAGGTGCCCCGAATAGCCAAAAAAACCTTGAAAAAGAACAAAATTGGAGTTCTCTTCTGTACTTCCCAATTTCAAGACTTACAGGAAAGCTGTAGTAATTAAAGGATTGTGGTACTATCATAGCAAAGCATACAGACAAATGGAGTCTAATAGAGAGTCCAGAAATAAACCCTTCCATTTATGGTCAAATGATTTTCAACAAGGGTGCCACTACCATTCCATGGGGAAAGGAGAGTCTTTTCAACAAATGGTTTCAGGGAAAATTGTATAACCATATGCAAAAGAATAAAGTTGAATCCTACTTTATTGTACATACAAGAGTTAATGCGAATGGATCAAAGGCCTAAATAAAAGGCATAAAAGTATAAAACTCCTAGAAGAAAACACAGGGAAATCTTTGTAATGCTGGACTTGGCAGTGATTTCTTGGACATGATACCTAAGGCTAAGGCAACAAGAGAAAAAAAAGACAATTTGGGCCTTATGAAAATTAAAACCTTGTTTTTTAAACTCAAAAGACACTATCAATAAAGCAAAAAGGCAACTCACAGAATAGGGGGAAAAAATATATAATATATATATTAGAATTTGCAAACATTTTCATATATATATTATAATTAGGCATTAGTAGCCAGAATATATGGATTATTTTTTTAATCAATGTCATTATATTATTTTTGTGAGCTAAAGATAATACAAATTTTAAAATTTACTGTTGTTATATAGAAAAACGTGTGTATGTGTATGTACCTGTTATAAAACTCCTATGTCGAGAAAGTCATGTATAAGCTCTGTGTTAGGTGCACACATGGAGACTGTAAACTTCTTGAATTTAGGGCTGTATCTAGCAGTTAGAGTGTTTTTTTCCCACAGTGCCTGGTACAAATTCTTGGCACACAGGAACTGATTTTCAATATATGCTTTTATTAAGTGAATGATGGAGAAAGAAAAAAAAAACACTCTAACCCGCTGGCATTATTTTTCTAGAATTCACATCTAGACATGCTGTTCTGTGTTCAGAAATCTTGCCTGACTTCCTAGTGCTTTGAGACTCAAGTTCAGGGGACTCCTCATCCTCCCTTCCTCTGTTGCCGCTTTTTCCACCTCATTCCCATCATGATGACACTATGAAGGGAATGGCTTTGGCCTTTGTGGACATTGGTTAGATAGGGACAGTAGATGTCACCTCAAGGATGGTTTAAAGGGTTAAAAGAGGTGATCCTCAGTTGTCCTGCATAGAGTTGAGACCAGTCAATTCATGCCCATTTCTTGTTGTCCCTCCTGCACCCTGCTCTTCTATCATGTGGTAGCTTTTGCCCTCTTGGAGCAAACCTGTAATTTCACTGCTCCAGTTTTTGCTCATGCTTTTCCCACTGCTTCACATGTATCTTCCCCATTTCCCACCTTTCTCTATAAAAATTAAATGAAGGCTTCAAGATATGTATCCAGCTGCCATTGCTCAGGGAAAGCTCCCTGACTCCCTCAGGAGATGTCATCCTTTTTTATGCTTGTATGTAAATTTGTGAGGCAGTTTCTATAAAACTTTCATAGACTGTCTAATATTACAGTTACTTGTGGACATGTGGGCTTATCTTCAGAGCCCAACACAATATTTATTCAGTCAAATTGGTATTTTGACCAGGAAATTTGGGTCTTAAATGTCATAACTGAAATACCTCATTAAATCATTCCAAGTACACTCTCCCTATAAATAGTTCCTCTCTTTATGGGATAACATCCAGCCTGGCAATTTAACACCCTTGCCACCCACAGCTCTCTGAAGATATAGATGCAAACATACTGTGAGATAGTGTGATTTTTAGCGATAGGTGGTGGTGATGGGGGGTCACAGCTGATTGGACCACAGTGGAGTACACACCTGACCCAGGTGGAGCCAGTCACTTGCTCAGAAATGACCTGGGTGGCCCGGGTTCTCTCGGAGCAGGCAGACTAGTTCCTTCTTCCCAGAGGAATTTCAGTAAGTGTGGCCAATTAAGGACGGCTGCTGGGGCTTAGTGGTCATGGAGCAGGTCCAGGACCAGCGGGCCTGGTTCCTCAGGCCAGATAAACAAGCACAGGGAGGCCGATAAAATGGGAGAGAGGTGGAGGATGACTCAAAAACAGAAAACAGAGACACACAGAGGGAAGAGCCCCTTATTCCTGAGGGCTCCCCAGTTCTTTAGTCAGTTGGAATGAAGCCCAGCAATACTTTGTTTTCTGTCCTTAGATGCCTGAAAGCAATGATGCTCTCAGTGAGTAGCCCTTCCCACTGCCATGAATTAACATTTCTTACAGTCAGGAGCATCCTCATAGCAAAAGGAAATTGTTCTGCTGAGTCAGCGTCAGCCTGAAACATGTCCTGTCACCTGAAGTTATATCTCCTCTTTGGCCCTCCCTTACCAGCTAATTGTGACTTTGGGCAAAATTTTTGTGCACTCCATGTCTTTTTTTTTTTTTTAACAAGTAATACACAATCATTTCATATGCTGCTCTTTCCCTACCAATCGCTTTTCATGCATTACTTCATGTATGTTTCTTTAAAATTGTTAGGATACAGGCAAAGAATTTTTGTTCACATTTTACAGATTTTCCCAAAATCTCACAATTAAGTACTAGTGACAATGGGATGTAAACACCAGTTTTCTGACTTCTAGCAACTGAGGTCATCATCAAGCCTACTTTAGGGAATGTAGAAAATCTGAATAACTTTTTTAAATGGGTGATAAATTACTGTGTAATTGTGTCAGGGCGGAAAAATTTTTTTCCTTATTTCCTTCTCCATTCATTGGTCTAATAATTTAATTGACATAAAACAAATTAACAGAAGAAAAATGAGATTCAAGGGCAAGCTGGGCAGCTGAGGCTCGTATGCTGTCCTGAGGCAAGGAATGGGCTGGGAGCCTTGGGCTTCAAAGAGGAGGGTAATTCCCAACAGGAGAACAGAGCAAATGTTTGGTGATTAGAGGTTTGCCTTGCCTTGCAGGTAAATCTTTCAGATTAAAAAGTTACCTCAGGTAATAGCTCTCTTTCTGGGCCAGGTCTTCTATACAGGTCTTGTATACAAGTTATACAGTTAAGGAAGATTAAAAGTCCGTCTCTCCCCTCACCCAGTCTTCTAGGATTTGAATAGCATTTCAAGATATTCCACATGGAAAAAAAAAAGATATTCCACATGTCTCAAGTGGATCCAAACTTGATGGCATATTCAGTTCCCCTTCAACTGAAAGAATAAATAAATAAATGAATAAATTTTAAGATCTCAAGAATTTTTGGTGAAGTTGTTTAAGTCAGTAGTAGTAACAGTGACTTAAAAGTATAAAGCTGTGTGAAGGTTCCTCAAACTACTGAAAATGGAACTACCATGTCACCCAGCAATTCCACTCCTAGGGATCTACCCAAAGGACACAAAAACATTAATTCAAAAGGATACCTGCACCCCTGTGTTTATTGCAGCACTATTTACAATAGGTAAGATATGGAAACAACCCAAATGCCCCCAAATATATGACTGGATCAAGAAGATGTGGTATAGATACACAATGGAATACTATTCATCAATCAAAACAGATAAACTCATGCACAGCAACATGGATGGAGGTAGAAGGGACCATGCTCAGTGAAATAAAGCAGAAGGAAAAAGAAAAATATCGGATGGTTTCACTTATAGGAGGAATATAAGGATACCAAATAAGGGAACAGGGAAAAAATATAACAATAATAATAAATAAATAAATAAACAAAATTAGCAGGCAACCATAAATAAGAGACATTCTGCAAGGGAGGGGGAAGGAAGGGGATGAAAATGGGAGAGAAGAGAACAAGGTGTTACAGGGCAGGGAGAGGGGCACCTCCGAAACCCCAGACCTGCCCTGTTCAAAATGGGTTCTGCCATCCACCGCATCAGTACAAAACATATAGGACCTTTTGTGGAAAGAAACTAATACAACTAGAAAGGACAGAGAAGACAAAGAATATATTTTTTAAGTCAAGCACCCAATGCTATCCAACTCCTCGTGGGTAAAAGTCCACCCAAATGGGATTGGCCCAAAGCAAGTCTCGAAAGCCTGCCGCAAGTCTAGAACAGCTTTTGGCAGGGACCCACACATAAGGGGCAGAAACAGCCAGACAATTCTGGGACGAACCAAAATACTTCTCGGCAGGGACCCATCCAAAAGGGTCAGATACAGTCAGACAATTCTGAGAGGAACAGAGCAAAATCAAAACCAAAATCAACATAGCCTTCGTTAACCTCCCCAAGGGTCTCTCACCCACATCTCTTTCAATCAGTCCTGGCCAGTGCAGCTTCTTTACATGTCTCTCTGCTCCTTGGGCCTCTTCAGTCTCTCCATCCTGCTTCCTTCCTTCCTATCTTCTGTCTGTGTCTCCTCTGAATGTGTCCTCTATGTTGTCCTCTGTCTTCTCAAGCTTCTTATATCCTACTCAGCTCCACCCTACCTTGGGTGGGACAGGGAACCTGGGACACACCCTTTTTTCTGGGGACCACTCTGCTACAAAGGGACTATGGTGATTGTTCACAGGTGAATTGGTGGTGGGAATTTTACAGGGAATATACCTAAAAGGAGAAAGCATACAAGCATACACTGTACAAAAATGAACAATGATGTAATATATATATATATGTAAAGAAATACATTTTTTAAAAGTATATATTTATGAGACTTGTTTCAAATTATACTGATACTGAGTTCAGTGATAGGACGACTAGATTAAAGATCTCGGTTGTGATCAAGTGCTTATTTCTAAAAATATGCAATATACTCCTCCTGCCCATTCTGTATGCTTCGAGAAGAATTCTGATTGCCATCAGGAATTGTAATGTCAAAGCTGTGGGTGCAAGACTTTATCTAGACCTCGGGGTAATACCTGTACTTCCCCTTTTTCAAATATGCTAATTCAGGTCACAGAGAACTTTCAGCACTTGGATGATACCACACAGCCCTGTTCCCCAGCACCTCTGCAGTGTTTGTAAGGCCACTGCCTGGCCAGGTCCCACCACAGGCAGCCTTCTCCTTTCCTCCCAGCCAGGGCAGATTCTGCTCAGAACACACAGCTTCCTCCTGGCTAGGGGAAGCTGATCTTTACTGCTCCTCTGAGCTGCCTTGCACAGTTCTCTGCAGAGCCCTGCTGAGTCACCACCCTTTCCTCCCAGCTGCTGCCACCAGACCACATGGCCTCTTTCTCAATGCGGCCCTGCGAGGGAAGAGCACGCTAAGCAAACCAGGTGTGAGCACAAGAACACAGCCCTCTTCCTCCCTCACACCAAAAGCACATGGGGGACTCCTTATGTAATTTAGGCATTAACCAACACAGCATGTTGTAATTGCACCTAAATGAAAAAGAGGTGGAAGTAGAAACCAGGTTTGGGGCTGGCTCACTTCTGACAGGGCCAATCCTCAGCTTGACCTCCTACAGCTCACAGAGAAGCAACACAGTGTGTGGGTGGGAAGAGGTCATAACATTAAAGTCTTTTGTGATGATGAAAGCTAACACGATAGTGACTTATAATAGTATTAGTGACACCGGTGTCTTTACCTCAGGCCAAATCTCCTGCTTAGTCCTTTATGTGTAAGTATGTATATAAGATAATACATGTGACCGTTTAGCATAGTGTCTGGCACAAAGTAAG
This sequence comes from Scalopus aquaticus, assembly GCA_004024925.1. NCBI lineage: Eukaryota > Metazoa > Chordata > Mammalia > Eulipotyphla > Talpidae > Scalopus > Scalopus aquaticus. The sequence continues at coordinate 79,709 of PVIJ01003345.1, read as the reverse complement.
TACTCAATGAATGACTTATATGTAGTATTATCTTATTTATTTTTACAACTACCCCCCATATCATTGCTAAACCTTTGCTCTTTCTTAAGTCAGCCCTTAAGAAAACATGTGCTGAACAGGTACTGTGTACCAAAGACAATACAGGCCCTGGGGACACATAGAATAGACCCAAGCTCTTTCAGACACGGGGTCCAGTCTAGCTTAACTGCTATTTTTCTGGGTGATGTTACAGATGTTTCTCAAGCTTTCTGAGCTTAATTTATTCAACCTTTAAATAAGGACAAAAATTTCTGTGTCATAGGATGGTTGATAAGATTAGAAACACAACCACAGGGCTTACCCCAGCTTGTGACTCAATCAAGGAGGGGTTCCTAATACGATCTTAGCATCATTTAATATGGAATTTTTACTAATCTGTCTTGAAAAGGGAAACAAAGAGAGTTCCTTTGCAGGTTCGCACCGTGATTAGTAGTAAGACCTGGGATTTTGATCCCTATTTCACCTGAAGGTCACAGGATGGCCAAAGCCGATTCAAACTCTGAAACTAGTAATTCTCTGCAGACACTGATGTATCTAGATTTGTTTCTCTCCTGAACAGATGAAGCATTTCTATACATGGAAGGGGGATTTAAAAAAAAAGTTTGAGGTATATGTATCAGGCATAAATTTGAATCCTTTAGAAATCTCCAGATGCTTGGTATGACATGAAGTCAAATGTATTAACGAGGCTCTTAGTTCTGTGATGTTTCTAGTGAAAAATTAAGGAATGTGAAGGGTGGAGCCAAACAAACCTCAACCTCCCTTCCCCCCAAAGAAACTTTTCTTTTTTTTTTTTAATTTTTTATTTTTCAAAAATTTTTTAAATATTTATTTATGCATACAAACTGGGGTACAGGCCAGGGGTGTGGGGTGGCAAGAGGCTTCACCAGAGACAGAGTGGGGAGCAGAACAGACAGATCAGAAATACACTGCTGAGGGGAGCAGTGGGCGAGGCAGGAGAGGTCTGCTGCACCATGTGGGATTCACCGGCCGGGCGTTGAACTCGCTTCACCACTGCCGACAGCTCCACAGCGCAGTGCTTAACCGCTGCGCCACCAGGGAGGCCCGAAACTTTTCTTTCTTGATTATCACTCAATGATAACATTTTTGGAAAATTTAACAGAATCAATTTAAGAGCTAGAGCCCTCCAGCCTCCCCTCTCCCGCCAACTTTCCATATCTAGTACTCTGAGAATGTTAAAATCTTCAAGTCTGAATAATTTGCAGCCCCAACAAAGACACTAAAGTCAACACTGATTTGGGGAAAAACGGTAACTTTCTGACTTCTTTGTACTCACTCTTCAGAGAATTTTTTTATGCTTCTTTTTTTATGAAACTTTTAAATTTTTTTTACATCGTTCTTCATTTTTGTCTAGTATTTGATCTCTCCCCTCATGTGCAGTCCCTACTTTCCCCACCACCAGTTCACCCATGAACCATCACTATAGTCCCTTGTGTGCTTCCTTCCCTCTTCCTCCCCTGCTGTATGCCTCAGATCTGTAATTTTGTTTTGCAAGTTTAGTCTTTTTTCTTTGACACTTTGTTCGGTTTCCCTACTTCCTCCTGTAAGTGAAACCATCCGATATTTTTCTTTTTCCTCCTGGCTTATTTCACTGAACATAATCCCTTCCAGCTCTATCCATGTTGCTACAAATGTATATATGCTTGTTCATTTTTTTAATGTCTCTTCTTATGGTTTTTTTCTTGTTTTGGTTTCATATATGAAATGTTCCATCTATGTATTCATTTCTGGATTTATTTCCTGGAATTTTAAGCAAGAGACAGTTTGGAGCAGTGTTTCTCAAACTTTCTTTGCTCCAATCCACAATAAGAAATACATTTTATATTTTAACTGAAATATACATGTATTTACATATATATCTAAAACAAAGGTTTCCTGAGTAATTCCCATACTGTGCGGTATGTACTATGATTCCCTTATTCTAATCTTTCCTATATAAGAAAAAAATTAAGCCGGAGGTCTGGGGATGAGTGGGGGAGAGATGGTTAGGGGGAGCACAGGGTCCTTTTAGAGCAGTGAGACTACTTTGTATCATACAGTAGTGAGGGACATATGACATTGTCATTTGTCAAGCCGGTAAAATGTACAATACAAAGAATGAACCCTTATTTAAACTATGGGCCCTAGTTAATAATCGTGTATCAATATTATAATAAATGTACCCCCTGTATACTTTTTGTGTTAACCTAAAACTGCTCTAAGAAAATGAAATCTATAAAACATTATTTTTTAAAAATGAAAGTTGGTTGTAACATATATAAGTAATTTTACTACCCTCTAATGGCTCACTCTCCATAATTTGAAAATTTGAGACTTAGAGAGAGTGCTCTAGCCTTCTAACAGCTCTGCTGCTCTGTAGAGCTTGGCTGTGGAGAAGCTACCTGGTATTGTGTCTCAGTATTCGCATCTGAAAAATGGGGTGTTTGATCAAATAAATGCCAAGAGCCGTGATATTATTCCTGTAAGTGTAAATTCTAATCTAACATGTTTTAGAATGAAAGGAGAGACATTAAGCTTGAATTACAAATTATTATATACATTGTTTAGACCAACCCTACTTTTTTTTAAAGATTTATTTATTTATGCATATAAGCTGGGGTATAGGCCAGAGGTGTGGGGTGGTAAGAGGATTCACCAGAGACAGAGTAGGGAGCAGAACAGGCAGATCGGGGCCTCCCTGGTGGCGCAGCGGTTGAGCGCTGTGCGGTGGAGCTGTTGGCAGCACATGATGCGAGTTCGACGCCCAGCAGGAGAGTTCCACGCCCAGCCGGGGAGAATCCCACATGGTGCGGCAGACCTCTCCTGCCTCGCCCGCTGCTCCCCTCAGCAGTGTGTTTCTGATCTGCCTGTTCTGCTCCCCACTCTGTCTCTGGTGAACCCTCTCGCCACCCCATGCCTCTGGCCTGTACCCCAACTTGTATGTATAAATAAACAAATCTTAAAAAAAAAAAAAAAAAGAACCGGCAGATCGAATGAAATACACTGCTGAGAGGAGCAGGGGGTGAGACAGGAGATGTCTGCTGCACCATGTGGGAATCTCCCTGGCATGGTATTGAACTCATGCTTTAGGGGCTGTGGATAGCTTCATAGTGCTGCACTTAACCTGTTGAGCCACGAGGGAGGCCCCTAGACCAACCCTACTTTTGGAGGCATTTAATAGATACTTATTTTACCTATCCCACCTAAAATAAATAAAATTAAAAGGAATGGTTCCTGGGCAAAATATATAAATCACATTTCTCTCTGGGTTCTTGGCATCAAGATCCGCATGGAAGAGGAGCATAACGAGCACCTAGGAATGATGCAGATACACTCACAGCTTGGATCTTTTTCTGCCCTCCTGCCATGGCCTGGTATCTGAATTCCATTCTCATGGGCTCCATCCATATTTGCAGAGCGCCTAACCATGCGCCAGGGCCTGGGCTGGCGGGGTAAGGGAGGGAACCCAGCGGTGTCCCACCTCAAGTACCTTGGATCAGGAAGTGTAAGTCAGGCTACCTCACTCCAGATCTCCTTTGCTTTCCCTAATCCAGAACCATGATATGGAGGGCAGCCAACTGGGAGGAATGTCAACTCTGGCTCAGGTAGGCTCGGAGTGAATCCCAGTGTTCAGAGTTGCTTCTCAACAGCTCTTGACCTTGAAATAAGTCTTCTAACCACCACTTCCCTTGATGTTCTTAAGTGAAAGTGGAGTAATAATACCCCACCTTAGAGAAGGATAAAATGGGGAAATGGAGCTTGGTCCTAGGCAATATTGCAAAGCAGAGGAAGGAGCCTTTGGAAAACTCTTCTCATTTTTCATATTTTCTCTGCCTCCTCTCCACCTGTTCCTGCTTTCTGCAACCAACAATGTTCTATACCCTTCCCAAACACCTAGTGCCCCATTGGAGTTATTTGCCTTACCTTCTAAGAACACATGACCCTAAGCAAGGTGTGGAACAAATGACTTTGGTGTTTCCTCTCTCATCCCATCAAGTCCACGTGGGGGAACCCAGTGGATGGTGAACTTCAGAGCAGCCTAGAGAAGGAAAAGTATATCCCCAAAAGATGGGAACACTCTGGGGGTGCAGTTCCTGTCTTCCAGCTTGATTTTAGTGAGACTTCTTTCAGGTTGATTGTATGACTAATATTAATATTATCAATATGTCTAAGTTGTTCCCTAATGTGAGTCTATAATATGCTGTGCATGAGCTAAACATATTATATAAATACCTCTAAGCCTCGTAACCACCTTGAAAAGATCGTTTTCCTGAGAGTGAGTCTCAGATTCGTTAGTTCATTTCGGGGAAATTTTTAAGGAGTGCTTTCTGTGTGGCAAACATGGGATTAGACAATGAGGATAGAAAGGTGAATAACCGGTAGTCCTTGCCCATAGGAAACGTAGGGTCTTGTGGAGAATCTAGCAGATCAACAAACTGCAGCCCTGGAGTAAACCCAGGGCAGGCAGTTAAGAAAACACAGATAATGGCACCTGACCAGACTGGGGTTGGCAGGGAAGGTGAGACTAGAAGCCTTGGGATTTTTCTTAAGCCCAGTTAATCTGAGATCTCCCCTCTCTCACCCTCTCACAAATAACAAACTTTGAAGCAATTTCTTCAAGCCTCTCCAGCCCCCACCCCCCAGTACTTTTCTGTACTTTTGACTAACACATGCAAGTGCTGGGGCAACTCTTAACAGGAGTCTCCCCGAGAGACGATGTACAACAGCTAGGAGCATCATATAGTCCATGCCCAAACTGAAACGCTGAGAATGTAAAGGACCCTTTCCCAGCTGTACCTGGAAAATAGGTGCGAACTAGCTGTGTTCTGGCAACTGGAACATGGGCTCCGGTGCTGTCTAACGTAAGGCACACCTGTAAGGGAGAGAATCCTAGACTGGAAGGCTCATCAGTGGGGAAGACATTTCGGGGGTAGTTCCTTGGTGTCCCTCAAGCCTCTTCATTAAGTGACATGGGTTTGAATTCTGGATCTGTTTCCCTGAGCTCAGGGAGGCAGGCACGGCCTGGCAGAGTGGGACTGGTGTGGGGGTGGTTGCTTTAGCAACAATCACGGAAGTCCCTAAGAAATAGTTATCAGGGTGAGGGTAGCAGCCAGAGGATACCCGAGAAAGAGCCGCCCCCCAATGGGGAGGGATATGCCCATGCTGGTGACTGGAGTCCAGCAATCCCACTGATTGGACGTGGTGAGCCAAGCCCATGTCTTCCCTCGCTGATGCATGGCTGGGCTGAAGAAAGAGCTCTTTGAATTACTCATGGAAAAGACTGGTGCCCAAGACACTGGGGCTGCCTGGAGCACAGTGCTTGGCATAACACCAGGGCTGAAAGGTACAGCGGCGGCTGCTCAAAGTCAGCTCTCAGAGCAGGATTTTGCGTCACTGCAGTGACAGATGGGTGCTTGCAGGTTTCTTCTGTCTGTCTGTCAGTGGTTCACGCCTGATGGATGTGTCACTGGGTGGGGTGTCTGAGCTGGGGCTCAGCCTTCCTGTGAAAGGGAAAACCCAAGCCCGTGAGAGCAGAAGGCCCCTGAAGTAAGAGAAGCAAGGCCCTGGCCTCAGGGCTTTGTTAGCAGCTCTTAGCTTCTTGCTTCCTGGTATCTGCTTGTACAACCTGGAGCCAAAGGCCTTGGGTGACCAGATGACTTGGGTCTAATCCTGGCCCCGTGGCTGGGTGAACAAGGTTACCATGACAAAAAAAAAAAAAAAAAAAAAAACAACCCACACCAAAACCAATAATTTACTATGCATGGCACTGCCCTAAGCACTTTGTGTCTTTTATCTCACTTTTCACTCTAGGTACTATTACTCTCCCCAGTGTACTGATAAGGAAACTGAGGCATGGGATAGTTAGGGTCTTTGCCCAAGGTCACACAAGCATGTGGTGATGAAGTCAGGCCTGGATCTGGCCTCTGCTCTGGGAACTGAGCATGGGGCCACTGTCCTAGTTGTCTCTGATTCCTGAATTGTAAAGTGGGGATAGATGAAATACCCTCTTGCTGGGGTGCAGTGAGAGTCAAGTGGGAGGGCCTGTTTGCCACTTGGGCACAGCACCTGCACGCCAGCCAGCATGAGCTATTATTGGGTGTCATTTGTCATAGCCTCGCTGTGGCCTCACTACTCTCTCTGTTTCTCCTCAGCCTCCTTCAGACCATTTTCTGACTGGATTTCACGAGATTCTCAGCTTAGTGGGTTAGGACAGGTTGTCTACTGGCATGTGTAGAAGGAGTGGGCAGAGAAGACGGTAGATTCCAGGAATCCTTCAAGGTTTGCAGCTCAAGTTTGGTCGTCTGAGCAACAAGTTTAGAGACATTCACCCTTGTTTAATTGTTAAAAAACAAATAAACAAAAAACCCATAGCAATAACAACAAAAGTGAACCCTCCCAGTTTTTTGTTTTTGTTTTTGTTTTTTTGGCATCCATGGGGCAGTATAATATAGGGGTGAGACCAGAGGCACAGGGGTGAAAGAATTCACCAGGGACAGAGTGGAGAACAGGAAAGGCAGATTTATTGAAATACCCTGCAAGAGAGCAGGAGTAAGATGGGAGAGTCTGTGAGGGAAGAAGGATTTGGGGGTCATCTTTATAACCTGTTTTCTCAGGTTTTTCTTGACTGGGGCATTCGGTCTCTGCTGGTTGTTATCTTCTGGGACATCAGGTTTCCGTGGGTCTTCTGCACAGGTGTCCTGCCTCGTTTGCCCTGTTCCGTCCTTCCTGGGAATTCCCGACAGCCCCCACCATGGTCATATGGACCCATGGGCGGGTTCCCCTGGAAACTCTTAGCAGTTTCACTTTCTTATGTCTCCCAGCATTGTTCAGCTGAGCAAATTGCAGAAACTTAAGTTTTAACTCTATTAAGTGGTACTCCAACAGTGGGCACCCCCCTTTTTGGTAAGGTTATGGGGTCATGGCTCTGTAGCCTTGAGGATTAAAGGCATGAAAAGAGTCCGCAAGCCAGTGGCTCAAGACTTCCCTTGCTAGCTCTCTCTAGGGGTATTGGCTGCCAGAGGACGCACTGTGAGATCTGAAGCTGTGGTAGGGTTTGCACTTCCAACCATCTTTTCTTCTATTTCTTAATCTCTGCCATTGACAGAGTTGATTTGCCTTCCTGCAAAAGTGTCCATGGAGGGGAGCAAAGGAGAAGGAACCAGGCAATATGAGGGGAAGGAGGAAGAGGAAAACCCATAGGATTCTTGGAAGATTTCTACAGAAGGTTAATCTGGGACCAAAAAAAATATTGCAAGTTTTGTTTTTAGAGCAGATAACATATCCCTATTTGTGTAATTATAGGGCCACTTAGAAATACCACAGGGATTTAATTTTTCTTGGTTCCCCCATTTCCCTTCCACTCTGTCCCCTTTCCATTCAGCAGAAAACTCCTGTTTGAGCTCCACAAATGGAATACAGGGTGAACATAATGAAAAATTTTCTGGGGTCAATGCCCCCCCCCCCCAACCTCCCTCCCTACAAGCAAGAGAGCAAAGCCATCTTTAAAGATTTAAAGTGTGAATAGGCTCCATCCTGTCTCTTATGCAGGAATTCTGCTGCCTAAAGGTTAAAGCCAGTCTTTTCACTGTTGACATAGGAGCCAGATAAAGAAAATTTAATGATGGGTACCTAGCCTTTGCATCTCTGTACTGCTTTTTTAGAAAAGAAGAAATTAAATCCTGCATTGCTTTCCTCTTAGTATCAGCCTATCTTTAGGTCCAGAGAATTTAGAACTAGAAGCCCCTCCTGTGAAGAATAATTTATATTCTTAATGCCAGTGACTTCCTGTCCCTACCTATATAAACTAAATTCAGACTTCTATTTATTGGAACTTCTCTCAAAAATAAAATATGTTGGATGGTTTCCCAAGTTGAAATCCCCACTTTGATAAACTCTCTAACTATGTGATTATCTAATAAACTCTCTATCAACTTTATTGATATCTAGACTTAATTTCTGGTTCACAACAGGAAGTGCTGTGTAGTCTGTGCGGCCACATCACAGTACCTTACATGAAGCTGGAAGGCTGGAAGTCAGTGTTTTCCAAGGGCAGCAGACCTCTTCAAACCCCCCTTTCAAGGGCAGATGATCTGGTTTACTTAAAACTGGTGGAGAGAGTCCTGTTTTATTTTTATTTTATTTTTTTGTCTTGAGAGTGGCCTGTTTTAGAAGCTTGTTTTCAGCAAAGAAAGCTTGCATTTGGCTGAGATAAGCATGGGCATGGTTGACCCTCTTATGTCTTTCATTTGATATTAACACAGCTAGACAAGAAGGGAGAAGACCGACTTCAAAGAGACAAACTGTTTTCCTTTGAGCTAAAGGACCTACTTTGTTTCTGCCCAAAAGACAAGTTGAGCCTATTCCATTCCTACAAAAGGTCACCACCGCCACTGCTCTCCCTGTTCTGTGAACTCTTTAGAGGACATTCTGTTTTCAACTGGCCAGAGACACCTGGGCTTGTTGTTTGTTTTGTTGTATTTTGCACAAGTGGGTGTAACAATCAGTTTAGAGTCTGATTTCCCTGATGCCAAAAACAAATCCTAGTACCTCCTGCTTCTAGCTCAGTTGTTCCCAGCCCTCGCAAGTAATCCAGTTGGAACACAGAAAACACAGACTGACTTCTCCTTTGCTGTAGGTGGCTCCATTTGAGTTCTTTCCCAGGTCCATAGACTTCCCCCTACCAACAATAGAGCCCAGCATCTGGGACCCTGCCAAAGCGACAGGACTCAAATTACTTCCCAAAGCTGCAACAATTAGTTGCCTAAGGCAAATGGTGCCCTACAGTCTGTTCTGCTGAAATAGTTTGTCACAAACTGGTTTGTGATTTTAAAAATACCTATGCCCCACCCAGATTTCAACACATTAATAATTATCCTACTCCTAAAATGTGGTGACTGGGACGGAGGGAGTTGGGGTGAGCATTCAGAAGAGCAGCTGCCCAGTCGAGGCATGCTACCCTATGCCTGCTAATAATAGCTTCCATTTATCTAGCACTGGCGCAGCCAGGTGTGTGTGAACTAAGCACTGTTCCTTCATCCTCCGCCATCCTCATGATGGTGCTGGAAGGTGTAGGTGATTCCCATTTTGATGATGGGAAACTAAGGCTCTGAGAGATGCGGTATTTGCCTAAACTCACACTAAGAGAACTGTGAGTTTCAACCTCATCTGACTCTGCAGTTTTAAGTATCTGGCTGTACTGTTGCTTCAAGCCAAAGAGCTTAACAAGAGTGGGTGCCAGGAAATGCCAGTTGAGCCAGGAAAGGAGCCATTGCCAAAATGTCAAACCAAGAGAGGTTTGAAACCTGAGAATGGGCAGTTAGCTCACACCCCGAAAGTGCTAGCCCGGTGGAGGTGCGCCTGGGACACAAGTGACCTCGCAAACAGCAGACCCTGCACCCGGCTAGAAGCACGGCTAGAAGCACGTGAGGGAGCTCCCACAGTCCCTGCCTATTACTCAGTCTGGAAACTGTAGAGGTGCAGAGAGGCAGAAAAGCACTTTAGAGCCTTTTTTTTTTTTTAAGATTTATTTATTTATGCATACAGGCCTGGGTGTATGCCAGAGGTGTGGAGTGGTGAGAGGATTCACCTGAGACAGAGCGGGGAGCAGAACAGGCAGAACGACTGAAACACACTGCTGAGGGGAGCAGCGGGAGAGGCAGGAGAGGTGTGCCGCGCCATGTGGGAATCTCCCCAGCCAGGCATCGAACTCGTGCTGTGGATAGTTTCATAGTGCTGCGCTTAACCCCCTGTGCCACCAGGGAGGCCTACAGTTTATTTTAATGTAATCTCCAAGCTAAAGGCTGGTGGAAAAAAATTAATGACGTTGATGTTGCTTAAGTTACATGCAAATATAAACTGACCTTTCCCAAGATGTTTTGAATGGAATGGGCACCTCTCCCCTGGGCACCTCCCAGTACGGACTCCCACAGGAGCCCCAGCGAGGTTTCTTTACACTTGCTCAACTCAACTTCCTGCCCTGCTGGCTACAGGTGTCTCTGTGTGATAGCGAGGGGACCACGCTGGTTAAGTGCCAACACCAAGGCCTGTACCCAGTTATCTGCTCCCTCACCACACAGTCAGAGACGCCGCTTGGTGGACTGGATCACCCTCTCCATCTGTTTCTTTTTGATAGTTATATTTCTCTTCCATTACTTTGTGCTTAGTGGTTGATGGGTTAAGAGTATTACATACATTTTTAAGAGAATGCCCACTTGATGCCAGCCTCTGTTCTACAAAGGCCAGTACACCTATTAACTCTTCCTCAGAAAACAGCCGAGGTTGGGGCCTCCCTGGTGGCACAGTGGTAAGCACTGTGCTGTGGAGCTGTGGGCAGCGGTGATGTGAGTTCGACGTCGGGCTGGGCAGATTCCCACATGTCGTGGCAGACCTCTGCTGCTTTGCCCGCTGCTCCCCTCAGCAGTGTATTTCTGTCGATCTGCCTATTCTGCTCCCCACTCTGTGTCTGGTGAACCCTCTTGCCACCCCATGCCTCTGGCCTGTACCCCAACTTGTGTGCATAAATAAATAAATCTTTAAAAAAAAAGAAAAGAAAGAAAACGGCTGAGGTGAGAAGCAGTGTTTTCTCCATTTTATGATAATAGTTGGGGCCCAGAGGTTGAATTACTTGCCTGTGTTAAAACAGTTGAGGAGTAGCAGAGCCAGGGAGGGAATGTAGCTTCCTGCAGCAGTGGCCACTCTTAGCGGCTCTGCTGTAGTGGTTCAGGCCTGAGTGAGGCTTTCATTCAGGGCCCCATTCCTGGGCACACCAGACCTATCCGTGGTTGAGTTGCTGCTGCCATAGCTGCTCTCGGCTGCAACACTGAAGTTATAGCAATATCATTGCAGTTTTAAGTATCCAGCTGTACTGATGCTTCAAGCCAAAGAGCTTAACAAGAGTGGGTGCCAGGAAATGCCAGTTGAGCCAGGAAAGGAGCCATTGCCAAAATGTCAAACCAAGAGAGGTTTGAAACCTGAGAATGGGCAGTTAGTTCCCACTGGGAAAGCGCTGTGCAGGCGAGCATAATGCAACACTAGGCGGCCCAGGAAAACGTCACATCGTGTTGTCAGTGCTCTCTACAGGGTGGCTCTGAGTGAGTCACCTTCCTCTGGACACCCTCTCCTCTTGCTTTGTATCTGGGCACTGGCACTGTGACTCAGTTTCTAATGTTAGAGAATGTAAGTGCGGGACACCGGTGCATCAGTGCCTATTTGCAGAACATGCAGTCAGTCACCCCAGGAAAGACATCGAGGAGAAAACCATAGGAAGAGCAACCTTTGGGGTCACTCACAGGAACATGCCAATTTGAGAGCTTAAAAGGAACCTCGGAGGGGGTGAGGATAATAATAGCTAATTCGTGTTAAGCCTTTATAATGTGTCATGCCCAGTCTAAGCACATTCCAGAAACTATCTCATTTAATCCTCACCTCACCTCTGAGGTGGATCCCATCATTATTTCCCTTTGGCAAATGGGAAAAAAACAAGGTATGGAAAAATGGTATGATTTCCCAATATCACAGGGCTCATAAATAGGGGATCCAGGATTCAAATGCAGCCAACGCCTTCAAAGACTGAGCTCAAACATGGTGTAGCAACCAACTCCTGAGCCCATCTTATTAACTGCTCTATTTGGGGGGACCATGGGCTTTTCAGTCCCATTGTCAGCCTTGACTGAATGAGGCCAGAGTAACAAAGTGGAAAGAAAGTCTGACCCAAAATAATCCCATACTCCTGACTGGGGAGCAGGGTGTGGAGAGGAGGAGTCAGGAGGGCCCTCCTTAGCTGGTAACTTCAGTACGTGATGTTTCTTAGTGGGCACTGGAAGAAGGACTCAGGAGAGGCTGTTGCTATTGGTTGTTTGCTCCCATTGCTGAGGCACTGACAGGAAGAAAGCATGTCTCCCTGGCAACACAGGTTTTATTTTAGCATTCAAAAGATTGGGCATCACCACTTCAATGGCTGTTAGTCGTCACTTTGCTACTTTCTTTTGGATGAAGTTTTAAAATAATACAAAAAAGTATTTACAAACCATATGTCTGACAAGGGATTAATATCCAAAAATATAAGGAAGTGCTGCAAGTCAACTTGAAAAAAATTAACAACCATGAAAAGGTTTGACAGATCTCAAGAAGTTAAATAGGGAATTACCATATAATACAGCAATTCCATTTCTAAGTATATGCCTCAAAGAATTAAAAGCAAGGACTCAGATAGTTGTACTCATTGTTCATGGCAGCGTTATTCATAACAGCCAGAAGGTAGAAAAAACCCAAATGTCTATCAATAAGTGAATGGACAGACAAAGTTGTGGTATATCCACACAATGGACTGTTATTCGTCCATGAATATGAACAAAGTTTTGATACATGGATGAACATTGAAAACACATTATACTAAGTGAAAATAGCTAAGCACAAAAGGACAAACATTGTATGGTTCTACTTGTATAAGACACCTAGGGCTGACAAATTCATAGGAACAGAAAGTAGAATAGAGTTTATCGGGAACTCAAAGGAGAGGGGAAATGGGAAGTTTAATAGGTAGAGAGTTTCCTTCAGGCATGATGAACAAGTTCTGGAAAGGGATAGTAGTTACGTAACATTGTAAATACACTTAATGCCATTGAATTATGCCCTTTTACTGGTTAAAATGGTAAAATTTTTTATTATTTTTTACAATAAAAAAATCACCAAAAATATTATGCAAAAAGTTCTAGGGGGTTTAATCTTTGAGAAGTTTAAACTTCACTGACATTCACCACAACTCTCCTACAGAGAGGAGCACCATGTGAAAACCACTCAGCTCTCTGAGCTGCGGCTAAGCACACTTTACTCTGTCCCTAGGAGCTTCCCCAGAGTGGATCTGTCCACATGGCTGCTGTTGGACCCTACCTGTTGCTACAGTTTCACTGTGCTGTTTTGAAGGAATGTGACATGTCCTGACTTTCACAGCATTCAACAGCACATAAAACCCCTTTGTGCTTTTTGGTATAAGGCCACATCTCCTTCAAGTTCTTAAGCATTTATAAAAAAAGAAAAAGTGAACTAAAGATTTATCTGGCTAGAGTTTAAACTCCAGTCATTGTTTAGTCAGGGACAGAGCCAATTGTAGTGTTTAAACTCCATCATTATTTAGACAGGGACAGAGCCAAGTTTACAGATTTCTGGAAGGCGAGCTTAACCTCAGGGTACCTTAGCAGTTGTTCTATGTGGCCAATCCTGAGGATTTAACTCAGAGCAAACTGTTCATCCATTTATAGCCCAAGTTTCTTCTGTATGCTGGAAATATAAAGATGAATTAGATATAACTCCTGCTCTCCTGAGGTTGAGCGACTAGTAAAAATGTAGAAATAATGCTGATACAGTAAAATAAGTGTTAACAGGCATATATTCAAAGTGCTGGGAGGTGATTGGGAGGAGGGGCAAGAAAGGGAGCCAGATGTGTCACAGGGACTATGGCATTTGAGCCGAATCCTGACAGGAGAATGGAGTTTTCCAGGGTGACAGGACACAAAGGGGTAATTCAGGTGGCAGGGAGGATATATGCAACACAGAACGTGAAAGCATGGGCCGTTCGGAAGCGCACAGGCAGCCACATGAGAGTATAGCAAAGGTGAGCAGAAGAGTGGCAAGATCTGGGAAGGTCATAGAAGGAATTTAGAAGTTATCATATGCTCAGAGGGCAACTACAGAAGGCTGTAAACAAGCAGAGAGCCTGAAAAACATAGTGGGCTTTTCATTCCAGAAAAGAAATGAAAAGTTTGGCTGATGAATTTGAGGAGTTAGAAACTTGGTTCAAGGAGGCCAGTGGGGAGGTTGTCAGAGCACTCAAGATGAGATATGAAGAAAGCCCAGATTCAAGATTAGTTTCAGAGGCAGCAGAGACAGGCTAATCATCATGACTATTTTACTAGATGGAGGTCCAAAATGAAATCATATTTCTTTTCATCTTAGGTTTACAAGGAGGTGGGGGTTGCAGAGCTGAAAGGCAGCTGGTCCTCCCATGCCCCAGAACTGGGGTGCCCCAGTCTCACCACTGTCTTGGGGTCGATCATGGGGTCTTCCTCTTCTCAAGTGTACCCTTGCTCAGTCTCTGAGCAATTGGCTCTGTCCTGACTAAACAGTGACTGAAGTTTAAACTCTAGCCAAATAAATCTTCAGTTCACTTTTTCTTTCTAATTATCTAAATTGCCACATCTAAATGGTCTTTCATTTTACTATTAAGTTAGCTTACTGTATTTTATTTTTTGGCTCAGTTTCACAGATGTTTCAAAAATCAAGCAAGTATAAGAAGCTAACTTATTTCCACCCCAGCCTTCAAAAGGTGACAACTATTACTAGTTTCATATGTGTTCTCCCAGAGATTTGTTTTTATTAAAGTAATAATGGTTTATAACATTAAAGAGGCTTCAGGTGTACAACCATTTGAATCAATATCTAAATATACTACCTTATGTTTGACATCAGGTACATATATCTTGCAACTCTTCCAGTGAAAACATGTTTGGATGTAGTTGTCAATTAGTGAGCAATTCAACAAAGCTTCCTTTCATCCTCTCCTTATAGACTTTCAATTTTTAGGGTCTTTTTTTCCTTCCCCTCTTTCTTGTTTCCTTTGTTGGTGAGTTGCCAAATATCTCACACTTTATGATGCTTACTATATTAAGCCATCATCTATTTTTAACAATTTTTCTCTGCTACCAGACTATAGGGTTGGATTGGGAGTCAATCCCCACGAATGAAAACTCCCAACCTTTCATTAGCATGGGTTATCTTTAAGAGAACTCAGATAAGTATGGAAATGTTCAAAGTTTGGATCTATAGAATTTCATGAATTTGCCATAATTTGATAATTTTCATTGAAAGATCAGCTTCACCCCATTCCTTTCACAGTGCTCCGTTTCAATTCACTCTTTTCTTTTCTTGTCTTGTCTTGTCTTTTCCTTTCTTTTCTTTTTTTCTTTCTTCTCATAGGATGACCTCAGAGTCAGGAAGCGTCACAATCGCCCAAGTATGTGCCACGCACCCCTGATGCCACTCTTTTGCCCCTTGAAAAGCAATTTTGCTCGAACCTCACAAGATGCGTGAGACCTATTTTACTAATTTTAAGTAAGTATTCCTTCAGTTGAGCATTCCTGGTGTGCCTCTTTCAGCTGTGCAGAATGCCACAGCAGTGAGGGAATTGTTTGTTTCAGAGCAGGAGATGCCAATGCAATGACAGACATTTTTTTAAGGCATGTAACTAGTGGCTGTTAAATCTGCATTTCCTGGCATTCAGAATGGTACATTAGCCACTGGATATGAGCAGAGTTAGTTAATAATCAGGCCTCCTTTTTCCTAATGTGTTTAACAATGCAAAGGGCCTTTAAAGAATTATTTCATTGTGACAATAATCTTAACAATAAACTTAATAACCCTATGAGATCAGTAGGCACATCCTGGTAACATAAAAACATCCCAAGCGTCATACTCATAAGACAAAGGCCCATTCCCCCTTCTTTGGAGTCTAAGTAACCCCCATCATTTAAGAGTACTTAAGTTATATTATTTCCAACAAAAGCTCATCGAGCCCCTTGTATGAGCCGGGACACAAGATCTTGGGGGACCCACAGGGAACTCCACTGTCAGGGGACAGACAGGAACATCACTATCTATCCTCAGGTGCTAAAAGCCATAACCTGTGTCTTCTGGAGAGATGGGGTTGGGGAGAGGTTTACAGAATTGTAGAGGACATTTGTGCTGAGCTCTGAAGTGTAAGTAGGATCTGGCCTGGCAAGAAAGTGCAGGGAGAATATTCCAGGGGGTCATCACAAGGTTATGGCCTGGGGCATCACTGGGACAGGGGCGTGACGTATATGATTTCTTCAGAAAATGGAGAGAAGTCCTTAGCTAGGGCCTGAGTGGGGAAGAAGAATTGCATTAGATTAGGCAGAGGGAGGAGGACTTAGCTGTGTTAAGGAGTCTGAATAAGTCCTTCAAACTAGGGAGGTGGTAAAAAGTAGATCTTTTGGAGGATGAGTCCAGACTCCAAGGGCTTGTGGACTTAGACGGTATTAACCATCATCTATAAACTGAGGGTGATACTAATATTCTGTATTGATGAGCCTGTATATGGGAAGTGCCAAACGCAGTGCCTGGCACACAGTAAGTCTTGGTAACTATTAACTACTATGCCATTAACATTTTTATATGCTTTTTTGAATCAGATTCCTTTGAGAATAAATGAATATTCCCCGTACACACAGCATTTTGTCTATAATTTAATGGGATTCATCGATCCCCTCAAAACTGGGTAAAAATCCCACTGTAAGAGATCAGGGGTTACCTGAAGTTTTAAAAAAAAAAGAGTGTGTCACAATCACATTTTATTTTATTTTACTTTATGTTTTGGCGGGAAATGCTGGATACTCAAGAAGGAAACCATCTGTGGTTCTCAAATTTGGCTGCACATTGTAATCATCTGTAGAGCTTTTTGGAATTATCAGGGCTGCAGCTTCATCCCCAGACATTCTGATTTTATTCTACCGGGGCATCAGGATTTTTCAAACCTCCAGGAGATTTTTTTTGTAAAGATTTATTTATTTATGTATACAAGCTGGGGTACAGTCCAGAGGTGTGGGGCGGCGAGAGGGTTCACCAGAGACAGAGTCAGGAGCAGAACAGGCAGATCGAGGGAAATACACTGCTGAGGGGAGCAGCGGGCGAGTCAGGAGAGGTCTGCTGCACCATGTGGGAAGCTCCCTGGCCAGGCATCAAACTCCTGTCACTGCTGCTGACAGCTCCACAGCACAGCGCTTAACCGCTGCGCCACCAGGGAGGCCCTCCAGGAGATTCTAATGTGTAGTCAACTTTGAGAGTCACTGAGGTAGACTACTACTAGTCAGCAGAATAGCAACGGAGTGGGAATGGAAAGGATGAAAGAGGAAAGATTCCAGATACGTTTTGGAACATTTGGAATCAACAAGTCTGTGTGACCAATTAGATGTAGTGAGAGAGGAGGGTGTGAGGTCATTCCATTCGCCCAGACAGACGGGAGGTGTTTCTGTTTTGTCTATTGCTTATTGCTTTTCTGTTAATAGGTAGGAGGCTAATGTGTAAGTTCATCCAACACATGTGCGTCTTGTGTGCACTTACTAAGTGCAAACTGTGGGTCTGGGTTTTTTTGTTTGTGTGTTTTTTTTGTTTTTTTTTGACATCTTGGACACAGAACTTTCACATAGGCAGCTGGAAATACCAGAGCTAGTTGTCATCAGTCCATCTCCAGATGATTGTGGAAAAGTATGGATGAGATCACCCAGGAGAGGGCAGAGAAGGGGAACAGGACTGCCCAGATCTCACAGGATCATGGGCCCCTGAGACCATGCTAGGGGAAAGGAAAGCACTTGTGCAGGGTGGAGAAGGTCAAGAGAGAAGGGAGCAAGTGTTTCCAGAAGGAGAGGGTGGCCAATGTGTGAAATATAGCAGAAAGAGGGCCAGAGCTGAGGACCTGGAGGTGCAGGCTCTGCATTTGGTAATTAGGAGGTGGCCACCTTTTAGGAGACAGTGGCAGGGACAGAAGCCAAATTCCAATGGACACAGATGAGAAAGTGAGGAAGCATGAGCACGGGTGTAGGAAGTTTGGGGTAAAAGCAATGAAAGCAGTAGCTGTAGGGGAGGAAGGGTGGAGAAACAGAGCCTTTTTTTAGGCTGGAGTGGCATTATTGTAGTCTGAGGGGAAGGAGCCAGGCTAGAGGAAGCCTTCAAAAATACAGAAGAGGGAGGAGACAGTGGGGAAGCCAGGGCTCAGCGTGGGCAGGCAGCCCAGGGCTAACAAACACTGGGTGAAGAATTGTTCTTGGATAGGAGTAGGGATGCTTGTTTCTTAGAGGCAAAATGAAGAAGTTTCTAGAATAGTACAGGCCTTCTGCCTGAGAAGCCATCCAGGGTCATCTCTGAACCCACAATAGCGTCCTATTATCTGTATTCTACTTTCCAATCTCCCACGTCGCAGAACTCCATCACTCCCTCCCCCCCGCCTCCCCCAACATGCTGCCACCACTCCAAGACTTGGGGCTGGTGGGAAAGTGAGATGGAGTAGCTGAGGTTTTGACCTTCTCACTGTCCCCAAAATAAAACAAGGCACCTCTTCTCTTTGGAGTTGATAGTTAATCATAACACTGGAAGAATCCATTGAGGTTACAGAGAGTCACAGATTCTCCCAAAAAACTCACACTGCAGTCATGTGCTGGTGCTTCTTCCCCTTTCCTGAAGGGCACACTCCTCTGCTCTCCGAGTCTCCATGTTGCACCTTTCGAATGCTTTGCTGACTATTTCCTCTTTCTTGTAAGTCTAGTCTCCAGGTGCCCTCCTGCCTGCTGTTTCTCCTCTTTTATGGCTTCTAGCTGTTTGATGCCCAGGAGTCTGTCCCAGGCTCCTTCTCTTCCCCAGGCCACCTCATCCACCTCATCCCTGTCACTTCATTCTTTTTTATTTATATATGCATACAAGAACTGGGGTGTTGGCCAGAGGTGCGGGTGTGTGTGTGTGTGTGTGTGTGTGTGTGTGTGTGTGTGTGTGTAAGGATTCACCAGAGACAGAGTGGAGAGCAGAACAGGAGGACCTACTGAAATACACTGCTAAAAGGAGCTGGAGAGGTCTGCTGCACCATGTGGGTTAGCTCCCTGGCCTGGGATCGAACTAGTGCTGCAGTGGCTGGAGATAGCTTGGTAGTACTGAGACTTTAACCCCTGCACCACGAGGGAGGCCCAGCCCTGTCACTTTAAATCTCAGTTCTATGCTGAGGTCTCCTCAGTGCTGCCCCATCTCTCTAACCCCAGAACGCCCTACCTCCTGATGGCTATTCTGTTTCGGTGTCTTACATTTAACCTGCCCCAAACAGAGCTCTTGATTTTCTTTCTGTTTTCTACTCCCATTGTGTGCTGACAATTGTTCCTTCCATTGCTCAACCCAAACCCCCAGGTTATCCTGGACTCTTCTTTCACTTGCCCCCAAATGCAATCTGCATTGAGTCCTGGTGACGCTACTTCAGATACGTGAAATCTGAAAATAATACTTAAAATCTGTCGACTTCTTCCAGGCCCAGTCTAGTTGGTTTGATGCTACTCAAAGTGTAATTTGCAGAATAGCAGCATTGGTATCACCTGGAGCATGTAAGAAATCAAAATCTTGGAGTCCTCTACAGAATCAGAAACTCTGGGGAGAGGACCCTCTAGAGGATTCCAACACTCTCTGACGTTTGAAAAGATCATGAAAAACCTTCATGGTCTCCGTCCGCACCACCTCACTGGTTTTCAGCTGGCCTCCATGTTTCCTTACTGCCTCACTATAATCTGCTCTCTTCCTAGCAGCCAGAGTGATTGTTTTTAAAAACAATTAAATCAGATGATGTCATACATACACACCCTGCCTCCCCACCCCCACCCCCACCACCAGTCTAAAGCCTCCCATAGCTTTCCACTGGACATCATAGAACACAATATAATCCAGGTTCTCTTTCTTGGTCCATAAGGCCCAAAGGTGCGCTCCGGCCATACCTACGACTCCAACCTCGGCCAGAAGCTCCCTTCCCCCTTGCTCTGGGCTGCAGGTAAACAGGCCTCTCCCTTCTTCAGCTGTACCAGCTTGCTCCTGACTTGGGACCTTTGCTCTGGCTGTTCCTTTGCCTGAAATGCTCCAAGGTGAACTTCGGCATCTGGTTCCCTCATGTCGTTTACTTCTCAGTATAACCAGCACCTCCTTTAGGGAAGCTTTCACCAATTAGATAATCCAAAGTCACCCCTCTTTACAACAGTTTTAACCTTCTGCACAGTATTTGTCGCTCTCCACCTAACATTTTTGTCTTGTTGTTCAACAAAATATTAGTTTTATGAGAACAGTCTCCTAGTTTGTCTTGTCCACAGCACACTGCTGTGTACAAGTGCCTGGGACAGTGCCTGACACACAGTAGATGTTCAGTAAATATTTGCTGAATGAATAAGCTTTATTTCTTCCTTACTTGTAGGCCTGAGGTCGCTATTTATGAGTAT
Organism: Scalopus aquaticus; assembly: GCA_004024925.1. Classification (NCBI taxonomy): domain Eukaryota; kingdom Metazoa; phylum Chordata; class Mammalia; order Eulipotyphla; family Talpidae; genus Scalopus; species Scalopus aquaticus. The sequence goes on along the minus strand of PVIJ01003345.1, from coordinate 59,649 downwards.
CCACTCCAATGCCCACTTACTCCTCTCACGTGGCTGCATTTCTGGAAGTCTCCAGTCAGTGTTTCATCTCTGTGGGCCCTGGGTCTGTATATTGGTTTGTCCCCGGCCAGGGGACATGAATGTGAAAAGACATAAACCTTAGAAGGAGGCTTTATGCTGGAGGACATTAGCAGGCACCGGCTTGGAATTTCAGGGCGGCAATCCGAGACCCTTCGCCTGGAGCCTCTCTTTTTGCTGAGGCTATTGAACAGCAAGTGAAGTTGCCTGGTTTTTAGCAACATGGACTTCCTGGTCAGACCAGCCTGGATCCAAGCCCTCACTGTGCCAGTTACTGCTATTAGATCTTGGGCAATCTTCCCATACTCTGTAATCCTCAGTTTCCCCATTTGTAAATTGGGGGTAATATATAGGACCTACAACACAGAACTGTTGAGAGGCTTAAGTGAGATGCCTGCAATATACGTGGCAGATGGTAAACTGCCCTTTAAATGTTAGCTGTCATTATCGCTTTTGTTATTGTTTAAACTGAGAGAGGGAGGTATGAATAGCCCCGAAGATGCCAAAGAAAGGTATAACCATACTCAGAATAAGGAACATGCAAGCTAGAAGTACGCTGAGATGTCATCTGTCACCATCCAAGTCAGTGAAGAATAGAGATTCGGCTGACGCTGTCGGTGGAGATAGGAGGAAGCTGGTGGGAGGGAAAATTGGTACAATTTCTCACCTCCACAGAGAGAACTTCAGTAATAGCTGACAAAATTACAAATGAGCATACCCCTTGACTCAGTGAATCCACTACTAGGAATTTGTGCTGTGGCTATTCTGGCTTCTGTGCAAAATGACACGTGTAAAGCTTATTCATTATAGCACTGAGTTTCAAAATGTTGGAAGTCATCTTGTGTGCCCCTGAGTAAGACATGGTCTATCTATATGATGTAACAAATGGGCTGAGAAAGTTCCTCTAGGTCCTGATGTGGAATGCTTTCCAAAATAGATAATTAGGTGAAAAAAGCAAAGTGCAAGATTAGATATATTGGTAGGATATAGAAAAAGGCAGACAGTGGGGGAAATGGTGTATATGTGTGTCTTCTTTTGTATAACCAGGACATCTATGGAAGGACGGATTAGAAGAAAAATTATTCCTCGTGCATTCTTTTGAGTTTCTTGGAATTTGAGGCATGTGAATGCATTATTTAAAAGTGCATTTTTCTTTTAAAAAAGAAGAGATTATGATTTTTTTAAAAACTAAAATATTAGTGCTAGTGTTCAATGTCTCTCGTTGGGTGGTGAGTGGTTCTAGAATGGTCACTCCCTCTTAGAAATTTCTAACATAAGGGACAAAAGCAATGATGACAAAGATGCTAAGCCTCTCCACATGCTTTGGGTCCTGAGCCTTGTGGTAGTACATTGATTTGCAGAGGAGATGCCCACGGGAAGATAAGGGACTGCCTGTGGGAACCTATGTCAGAAGATTCAGAGAATTTTCTGAATTCCTTCAGCGTTTTTGAAAACTATTTTCTTCTGTCTCATTTTACTAGCATAAAAACCAATAGTGAGCATGTATGTAGAAGAATGTTTTCAAGGAATATGGTTTTAATTACATTTCTTCTGCATTCCTTTTAGCTTGTGATTTTGTGAGGAAACCCAAGAAGGGCATTCCCTGTCCATTTTGAGAGGTGCTTGGCACCTCTCTTTCCTTCCAAACTCTGCCTGTATCCCCCAGCTTCCACACTACACTTTCAAAGTGTATGTATTTTTCCCCTTGCTTCTGAGTTCTTTTTAACCCCTAACTCTGCCTTAGTCTAGTTGCCATGTATCCTATTACCTAAGACTCAGGAGATATAGATGGGTGATATTACGATTTAATCATTTAATTGTATAAACAGGGCCTCCCTGGTGGCGCAAGGGGTTAAGTCTCAGCACTATGAAGCTATCTGCAGCCACTGCAGCATGAGTTCGATACCCATTCCCGGCCAGGGAGCTGACCCACATATGGGGCAGCAAACCTCTCCTGTCTCATCCCACTGCTCCTCCCCTCAGCAGTGTATTTCAATAGATCTGCTTGTTCTGCTCCCTACTCTGTCTCTGGTGAATCCTCTCAACTGCACCCCCACACCTCTGGCCCACATCCAGCTCTTGTATGCATAAATAAATAAATCTTTAAAAAAATAATTCCATAAACATTTATTGAGTTCTTTGCTTTCTCTGAGGCTGTGTGATATCAAGTGCTGGAAGCTAGGAGATGAATAAGAAATGATCCTGATAGTTGTATCAGGCAGCTCCTAGCTGTTTGGAGGAGACAGAATCATCATCCAGTGTGAGAAGCGTGAGTGTTATATAAGCACCAGGAAGGGGCACCTCATGGGCTTGGTGGGAGAAGAGTGTTAGGAGGGACTTTTGGGGAGGGCTGAGGAGTCTTAAAGGGAAAGTGGAAGTTAACTAGGGGAGCTGGGTGGAGGATGATCTGCAGAATGAAGGGACAAATCAGGGCTGGGCACTGGAGAGGAGGACTAGAGCAGGGAGGGGACTGTTGCGGGGATGGCACGGCGGACTTTCAGGAAGGGCAGACGTGAAGGTGAGAGGCAAGCCCTGGCTGTCCTGTGTGCTCATTCATTTTAACTAGGACGTGCGCAGCAGGAAGTGGCAGCAGATGAGGCAGGGAGCTTTTCGGGAAGGAGGAAGTAACCAATAATGTCAAGCACAACACAGGGCCACCGACTGACTCGTATTATGTCATTGGTGACCTTTACAAAGCAGTTTCTCAGTAGCAGGAGGGCCTGAGCCAAGTTCTGTTATATTGAGAAATGAAAGCCAGGTGAGAATATAGACTCAGATAATAGTTAACATTTACTGACCACCTTCTGTATGACAAGGTTCAGAGTAAATGCTTATAATTCTCACAGCCATCTAAGAGGTAGCTATCGTCCATAGCCTTATTTTACAGATGAGGAAGCTGAGGCACAGAAAGGTTAAGTGACTTGCCAATGGTCATACAGTTAGAAGGGGCAGAACTGGTAGCTAAAATTTCCAGAATCCAAAGTCTTGACCACCAAGAAGCTGGTATCCCAGAAATGTGGACTTGCTAGGATAGTGACACCAGGCTGAAGTTATGAACGGTTTTTATTATGTTTTAAGGCTACCACAGATAGGAACATGTTTATAGGCACAAAGTAAGGTGCCTGGAGACATGGAGAAAGTGATGATTAACAGAGCAAGGTCCAAGAAGATAAAGCTGAACCCTGGATTTGGTCACCCCCAGGAGGTCGCGGGGGTGCACATTGCAGTGGGAGCGGGTGGAAGGAGGATGAAGAAAGCAAGGGGTAAGAGCGGCCAGGAGAGCACAGGAGGCAGGCACAGCCGTGGGTGTGAGGGCCACAGCTCGCAGGCTCAGAGGCTGGAAAGACCAAGCATCAGTCTGTGTTTGGGAAAACACAAAGTTGAGAAGCTGATAGTCCGGGGCGTAGGTTGATTGTCTGCGTGTCCCAAGTAACAGGCATGCATTGAACTAGAAACACTGCTTTAAACTGACCTCACCTGGATCCTGGAGGGCAGCCTGATTTTTTTCTGTTCCCCAAATTTCTTCACAAGAATGACTGCTTAACTCTAATTAGTAAATATTTACAATCTTCATTATGAGTCAACAAGGTGCCAACTTTGTGGTTGGCATGGAACTACTCTGAGTTATGATCTGATGATGACAGCTACTTGCTCACCATAGGAGTTATCTCTAGTAATCCCCTGTATGTGGTGCTCAGCCCTCCCAGGTACATCCATCCCAGGACCTTTACACAGATGCCTGAGTGAGGCTGAACTATCAGTGACTTCTGTGACGTCTGTGTCTGTCTGACATCTAGGATTTAAATCCATATCTGATAAACACTAAAACCAATAGACATCCTATTGGATGACACACCTGTCATCCTATCTGTCTGTCATATTTCCTTTTAAAGAGTCTTGAGGGAAGAATTGTACGTGAAAGACTTATTAGGCCCTCTGAGAAAATAGATAGGATGTGTTTGTTGTTTTATAATGGTTTGCTTCAAAATAAATAAAATGCCTTATTTTAAAATGTTCAGAATTTAAAAATAAGGTATTTTAAGGATTTTTTACTAGACCCAATCCAAATGTTTAACTTCATATACATAAAGAATAAAGGAGATGTTACCCTGCAGCGTTCACGTTTTGCTGTGTTTGCTCCCAGACTCTGGGCAGATACAGAGTGAATGTGGACATATGTATCTATGGCCTATGGCTTTCTATGTAGATCGTTATAGTGGACATCTACACACATAAAAATATAGTTTCAACGCCAACATTTTTGGTGTTTGCTTTGAGATACTATTATAACAAAATTACCTGTGCCACAGTGTGCCCTAAATTCTTATTGCCAAATCTTGATAAATGGTCAAGAATAAGAAAATCTGGCCATTTACTGAATAGATGCTGGGAGGAAGTCTATTGAGGTTTTTGTGTTTTTTTTTTTTCTTCAATTTGTGTTGAAGTGGCCTGACCAATGTAAACTGGAGGGTGGGAGAGGAGAGAGTTTAAGTGTTCAGACTTAGAAACCAGAGCATCTGGACTAGAATCCCAGCTGCCAGTTCCCCCTTTTACTAGCTGTGTGACGCAGAGCGAATTCTCATCTTTTTGTTGGGGGAAAAAGGATGTCTGCAACAAACTCCACAGGAAGGTTTATGGGCCTCACCTCAGACCAAAGAGATCCAAGACACTAAAGGCTACTAATCCCTTAATTCCATTATCATCCCGAAGAGAGGATTACTGGGAACTGAGGGGTGGAGTTAAGCAGACAGGTTGGCTATATATCCAGAGTTTTGGACCTTGGGGCTCTCTTGCTTCTCGCCAGGCTACAGCATACCATTGGGGGTTTCCAGCTCTTCAGCCCTGGTAGGACATATTTGGAGATTTATCTCTCTCTCTTTTTCTCTTTTGTCCCTTAGTTATTGATTTTTTATTTCCCTTCCTTTTTGTAAATAAACCTTTTATTAACCTTTTTGTGAGTGCCTGCAATTGTTCTTATTATAAGTCCTTTTAAGCGCACAGGTGAGAACCCACAGTCAGGCACCCCACTGAATATCGGGGTTGCCGTGTAACACTTTCTGTACCTCAGTTTCTGGATCTGTCTAGAAGGGAACAGTTGCACCTAAATGAATTAGCTCATGTAAAAAAGGCTTAGAACATTGCCTGCTCCTAGTAATATTCAACTCATGTTTGTGTCTTAAGACACATTCATCTGTATTATGTAAATGTTCAAGGTGCTGAGTCACTTAGTCCAAAAAACCGCAGTTTGACACAGCTGAGGCAGATAGAGAAGCTTTTCAGGTTGAAACCTGGAGTGGGGGTTGAGAGTCTGTATTTCTACAAACTCCGCAGGCACCCGAGTCTAAGGAGCAGCCAGGTTTATGAGGCTGTTCTGGTCTGGGTACAGAGGGACAGAAGGTGAATGGTAGATTCACCAGGAAGATTCAAGAGCAGTGATTCCCAGGCGCCGCACGCAGACACACAGTGGCCTGTTGTTAGTAGCAAAGCAAGGGGATGTGATAGTTACAACTGAAACGTTGTCAGCTGAGAATCAGTTGAGGTCAAGAGGGTCAAAACAACGAAAAAGTAGAAGAAACCTTCTGAAGCCAATCAGTACTTTCTGCAGGGACATTTTTTTCTCTCTTTTTATTCCATTTGGTTTTGTGTGGCTTATTTTTAAAAGCCTTTGGAGATACATTTCCCCCCCTTCTTCTGTTAATAGTTAATGTTTATTTGGCATGTGTTGGGCACTGTGCTGCTGTTTTTAGGTTTTATTTCATGGACACTTCCAGACATCTCTTCAAGGTATGTGTATACACTCTTACTGCCTTTTGTAATCGAAAAAACTAAAATTTGGAGAAATTAATTAATTTGCACAGGATGCACTATTTATTTGCCCTTTTTTCTTTGGTAACAAAACACCAATTTTACTTGAGGTGGTAACACACCCAAGTGAGAAGATCGCACCTTCCAGTGCCCCTTGCAGGTAGATGTGGCTATGTTTCTAAATTCTGGCCCCTAAGATATATGTGGGCCTTCTGGGGAGGGTTCTTAAAGCATGAGGTATGTCCTTATTTGCTCTTCTCCATTCCTTCTTCCTGATTCCTGAAATGTACATGTGGAAACAGGAATTCAGTAGCTGTCTTGGACTCAAAGGATATAAATCATGCATTCCATGGTAGTAGAGAAAGAAGGAGCTTCGGTCCCCAATGGCTAAGGAACTGTTATTCCTGCCTTGGATTATCTACCTCTGACTTATAGGAAAGATAAGCAAGTTCCCTTATCAAACAACCAATTTGATCCTGACTAGAATAACAGCTTATGCTTAGTCAAAACTAACTTTATGCCAGATACTTTCCTAAGTGGTTTCTTTATATTGACTCATTTAGTCCACATAACAACCCAATAATATAGGTGCTGTTATTATTGTCCTTTTGCATATGTGGAAAAGGAAGCAAAGAGAGCTTCAAAGACTTGCCCAAGGTCACACAGCTAGAAGTGGCAGAGCTAACAAAGCACAGCTAATTAGAATCAGAAGTGGGTCTAGAGTTCAGTTGGGTTTGACAACCAAACCTGTGCTTCTAACAATTATGCTCTCTGGCTTACATGCTCTGTGTGCTTTGTGCTTTTCCTGCACTTTACCTTCTCCTTTAACTCACATTTAATTCACAAATACTAGCTGGTAGCCACTGGGAAAAAACCCATGGTTTCGCCAGAGGGTTGAAACAGCCTTAGTAGGACCTACCTAAAAGCCCTAACTCCATAGTCAAACTTCCCAAAGAAATGTCATGGATGGGTTCCAAAAAGTTCGTAATTTTAAAACGCACCCCTGGAATCCCATGTGCTGTTGCTTGCATTACAGAATAGTTTTGCTGCTCTTATTAAGAGGAAGTCTCCCAGCAGGAGATGGCTGCATGTGACAGACAGAATGCCATTCACATTCTGGAGAGTAGAGGCAGATCACTAACAACTAAACACACAAGAAAATAGCAACTACAAACTGGTGCTGCAAAGGGAAAAAGTATGCGTGGGCTCCTTTAGGAAGGTTTCATTGAGGAGGAGATATTTGAGCTTAGACTTGGAAGTGAGCAGGAAGTTCCTTGAGAAGCGCAGGGAGGGGTCTTCCAAGCTGAGAACACAGTGATTCTCAGGGTTTGGTATCAGTGTGGCATGTTCAGGGGACAGACGGCAAGCCCAGGTGACAGACTAGGCAAGCCCAGTCTTCCACCTTCCAAGGGAGACTGGCATGAGGTGAGATCACAAAGCTTGATGGGTCAGGCCAGGCCAGCTGTAAACACCAGATTTGGGGACTTTACGATAAGCAAGAGGAATCTCCTGGAGAGCTCTAGGCAGCCTGGTAGACATTTGTCACTCTAGCTGAGCAGCATGCAAACACTCTTCTTATTTTGGTGAATCACAAAACTAATGGGTGGCAGGTCCTATGGAAGCCAAGACGTAGAAGGGCAAGAGAAGGTTTGTCCATTATCTCCCTTCCCCTGGCATTTAGAACAAGGCCAGTCAGGCGCTCCTATGGGGGACTTTGAATTATGAGGGTGTGCCTCACAAGTGAAAGGTCAGTTCGGATTTATTTGGATGGCAGTGCTTGTAGTCAGCTGTGCACAGGGACGAATGTGCAGAGGCAGCAGAGTCCACCTTTGGTGACCAATGTTCACTGGCACGTGGCTGCCTATCAGTGTCCTTTGCTAGGGTTCAGGGGCGTCTTGCTCAGGAAACCATTTCAGAAGCTTTGCTGTGCAAGCCCTCCTCGGTATTGTGTTCCCCAGCCTCTTGATTCTGTGAGCTTCCAGCCCCTTTCAATAGCCTCCTCTTCTGCTTAAAAGTTAGCCAGTGCTGTTGTCTGTTGTTTGAAACCAAGCACCTGGACTAGTGCAGCAGGAGAGTGATGCAATTGGAGGCCCATTTTCAAAAGATAACTGTTGAGTGGGAAATGGATTAAAAGGTATCCTCCAGTCAGAAACAGAAATCACACTAGGTATTTCAAGTAGAGGGGTTTTATATAAAGAATGGCATTCATGAGCATTGGAAGACTGAAAGAGTGAATGGAACAAGGAAGAGCACAGTGACCAGGGATTAATAATTGCAAGAAGCATGTCCCACTTCTGAGGGCTGGGAAATCCATGGTGTCCCCACTACCTGTACCTGTATCTAAGAACTTGGAGTAGGGGTCCAGGGGGTCCCAGCTCGGATCTCTGAAGCTCTGCTCTGCTCCAGCCTCTGAGGAGGGGTGCTGTCTGCTTGGTCCTTCCATCAGAGGGTGCGGCTCTGCAGGTGCTCAGACCTCCCTGGGGCACAGGTCAGCAGATGAGGGTGCATGGCTGGGCTGCGGTTGTCAGCTCGGATGCTGGGGGTACTGGAATTTTCTGGAAGCTGAAGCCAATTATATGCTGTTTCTGGAGCAACACTGAAAAATAGGAAATAAAAACAAGCAAGAAGTCCCTTCTTTCAGCTCTTTCTTATTCTAATACCTCACGTTGCAGACCCTAACAGGAAACCAGACTGCTGGGGGGCGGGGCTCTGCCCCCTTTTGCATCATCTCACCTTCATGTTATAGAGGAGCGCTTAGAAGGGATAAATCCCCAGCACAGGCCCATCAGGTCCACTCAGGAGGCCACTTCCTTCACCCAGGAGAGAGACGATGGGTGCACCATCTAGGGTACTGGCAAGGAAGAAGCTTCTGGAGAAGAGCTGCCATTCCTGGTGCAATACTGATGTTATAAAAGGCTCTATTTCAGGCTCCGTTCTTCTGGTCAGTGGGCACCTTGGTAGCACAGGCTCGTCATGCAGCCACTGTAACCACCCGCACACGGCCACTTCCCGCCAGGCACCAGATCGCATGCACAAGAGCACTGGTGGTGGGGGATATCCTAAAGTTGCTGGCTGATCACCTTCAGTACAATGATTGGGAGGACCACATGCTGTGGCTGGAACAAGAGAATATTAACAAGTGCATTGTGCACAGTCCCCACCCCAAGGAAAAAGGAACCCAGTGTTTGAAGAGGTTTCAATTATTCAAATGATTTTTTAAAAATTTTTTTTATTGTTGTTTATGTCTTTTACATTTTGTATTCCCCTTGGGCAGCCCACCACCAATTCACCCGTGATCCATCTCCATGGTCCCCTGTATTCTCCTCTCTTCCATTTTGTGCCCTTATCCTCCCCTCCCTCCCACCGCTGAGTGTCTCTCTCCCATCCAGCCTCCCTATAGTCCTGTTATAAGTGAAACCATTCGATATTTTTCTTTTTCTTTCTGACTTATTTCACTGAGTATGATTTCCTCTAATTCCATCCATGTCGCTGCAAATTGCATGTGTTTATCTTCTTTGGATGCTGAATAGTATTCCATTGTGTATATGTACCACATCTTCTTGATCCAATCATCTATTTTTGGACATCTGGGTTGCTTCCATACCTTTGCTATTGTGAATAGTGCCACAATGAACATACAGGTGCATGTATCCTTTCGGATTAGTGTTTTTGTGTCCTTTGGGTAAATCCCCAAAAGTGGGATTGCTGGGTCGTATGGGAGCTCCATGTTTAGCAGTTTGAGGAATCGCCATACAGCTTTCCATAGTGGTTGGACCAGTTCACATTCCCACCAGCAGTGTAGAAGAGTTCCTTTTTCTCCACATCCTTTCCAGCATTTGTTGTTGCCTGTATTTTTAATGTGTGCCATCCTCTCAGGTGTGAGGTGGT